>JAODAL010035167.1:0-43267 GCA_025379985.1 Phyllomedusa bahiana | reverse complement strand
TAGCGTGTTAAAATGCGTATTTTTTAGCTACACAAAAAGGAAAAAAAAATTGTTTTAAACCTTCGCTTGTAATTATGCTACGGGAAAATTTTATTTTTTGGCGGTAAAAAAAGAGGTTTTTATTTTGTCACCACAGCAGAAAAAACAACGTTTAATTAAACCTCGGGTGTAAATTTGCACAAAAGAATTGGGGCAGCCCAAAAACTACAAAATTTTTGGCTGTTACAATGGCGTATTTTTTAAGCAACACAACAAGGAAAAAAAATTGAAATTTAAACCCTTTTCGTTGTGAATTATGCAAGGGGGAAAAATTTGAAATTTTTTTGGGGGTGAAAAAGACGGTTTTTTGGGGATTCACCACCACAGGAAAAAAAACAAGCTTAATTAACCTCGGGTTTGTAAATTGCGAAAAAAGAATTGGCAACCAAAAAATAAAGGGGTATTTGTTTGAAAAAACGCTGTTTTTTAAAAATAAATACAACAGGAACTGGCTTAGTTTTCCCCCTGGATTTCAATGTGCTGTGAGCAGATAGCATTAAAAAAATTGCGCTGCAGGGACGCACCCCTGGACTTCAGATCCCAAAACCCCAAAAAACAGAAATAAAAAATTAAGAGAAGCTTCTCGAGACAGCGAGCACCCCCCAAAATCACTGTATAAAAATCTCTTCGTAAGAGCTAAACACAAAACAGCCCCGGCGCACCCTTCCCAATCAGTACTGAGAGGATATGACTCCCGCTCCGCCGGACTTTTATAGTGCGGTGACGTACAGAATCCCCGCCCCGTCTTGATTGGCTTCAGTTTTTGCGGTCATGCAGGCTATGCCCCCCTTCTCCCCAGGTGCTTACCCCAAAACGCCATGTGCTCGCAGCCATTTTTTTTTATCAATCAAAAGCCCCCCTTCTTCACCCGAAAACCCCCGAACTTCGCTTTGTCGAACCGAAAATTTTTCCCGGGAAAATTCTAAAAAGAATTCCACTTTGTTGAAATCGAAATTTCCCCCCCCCTAGTGTAAGACATTTTGTAATTTTTATCTTGCATCCCACGATTTGGCTTTTTACAGCATTGGCACTCATTTGTTTGTCACGAATTTGTTCAGGAAGTTTCAGAATCCATTTTGGATGTCACCAGATTGAAATTGAACACAATTTCTTCTCTTTCGAGTCTCAATTTTTTCTGCAAATTCAGGGCGCACCTATGGGGGCGCATTTCTCCCCCTCCTATGCAAATCTATTCATGTCATGGTGGGAGGAGGAGTTTATGTATGGTCCCTATAATATTTGTCAGAGCAATATTTAGTGGTGAAGGCGATACATAGATGACATGTTATTCATCTGGAGCAGGGATGTATTGTCCGTACCCCCATTCGTGGAATAACTCAATAATAACAACTTTCATCTCAGATTTACTCATATTGTCAATCCTGTACAAATTTGATTCTTGGATATAATGTTAACAGAAGACAGTGTAAACAATTGCATTGTTACATCTCTGTATACAAAGGAAAGCGCTGGAAATATTATAGTACATGTCAACAGTTGCCACCCACGCCATGCCACCAAGTCCATTCCAGTAGGAGAAATGGTGAGAGCTAACAGCGCATTTTCCTCACAGGCTGATTATGACCACCATCTTGGGATCATTAAAATAAGGTTGCACAATAGAGGGTACCCAGAGGGGTCTCTGTCTAGAGCAGAAAAACGTGTGTGCTCTAAAACATGCAATGAATTATTACATGGTTCTGCTACTTGCACTAATACATCCAGCATCAGTGAACAAGTGTTTTAGCACCACTTTAAGTAAGGAATATAATCAGATAATTAAAATAATCAAAAAGAATTTGCCGATCTTATATCAAGATGAAACGCTTGACAAAATTGTGGAGGGTGAAGTATGTTTTGTGGCAAAACGTGCCTCGACTCTGGGTACCTCCTTGTCCCCTGCTTATTTTCCAGCAAAAGAGTGTGACCTGTGTGGCTTAACAAAAAAAGGTTTATACAGATGCGGCAAATGCAGATGCTGCATCTGTAGATATATAGTTGTTACAAAGGAGTTTTGTTTAAACAATGGTGTTTCCAAACACAGAATCAGGGATTACATAAACTGTGACTCAATTTTTGTAGTATACTGCATCATGTGTACTGAATGTGATTTGAAATACGTGGGGTGTACTACCCGAAAACTGAGAGTTAGGACTACAGAACATCATGATCATCATTCATGATTATGGTAAATCTGACTCCACAGGCATTTCTGAAGCAGCTAAACACTTTCAAAATATATATCATGGTTCTACTTTTGTGTGTTTTGGCTTTGAATGTGTAAAGCATCCTACACAAGGGGGTGTGATTGGAAAAAAAGGCTTCTTAAACGGGAAGCATTTTGGATACTCAGTCTCAACACCAGATTACCCTTTGGTCTCAACTCTGCTCTTTTTTACATATTTTGAGTACTTGTCTATTTTTGATTGGATCCATGCCCGTGGCACTTTGTAATGTGCCTAAGATTGGGGGGCATGCTACAACTGTACGGAGCTACACATTTATAGCTTCAGTACACCAAATCCAGGAGCATTAATGCTGGAACAGGTACACTGTGTTGTTGCTCTCTATTTTTTGCATGCACACTGTGTTGTTGCTCTATATTGTTTTTTTTTTCTCTCTGTTACATTTTCCTATATCAACCAAATGTTGTGAATTGGCATTAATATAAGTATATTTTTGACTGGAAATACTATTGTGGGATAGATTCAGAAAAAATATTCTTTACCTGGAATCACATAATCCCAATTATTATTTTTGTGATCTTCTTAGGGTGATTTCACACGGTGCGGTTTTGATGCGTTTTTTTGCATGCGTTTTTTGTGCAACAATGTATAGAATTAATTGCAGTGCCTTTCTGCACAAAAAACGCATCAAAAACGCACCAAAAACCGCACTGTGTGAAAGCACCCTTAGTTGCCCTTTGTTGCTCTTTTTCCTTTTTTCATATGCGTGTCTTGCCACAGGTTTTGTTACTTGTTAATTACCCCAGTTGTTGGTTCCGGGTTAGAGGTCATGATTTTGTTCTTATTGTGCTCTCACTTTGAGTTGTGTTTATCAGTGAGTGCTGGAATATCCTTTTCCCAATTTTTGTGGCCATTCTTGGATACATCGGTACTTCAGAAGATTTTTTTCTGTGCACCAGCGACATGAGTTACATGAGGATTTTGCATCTCTCTTATGGTGAGCAAAAATGAAAAATACCTTCTTTATTTTATTCATTTTGCCTCCCCAAAAAATGGATTTAAAGGAGACCAAAAAGTCATGTCCCTCCCAAAATGTTACCAATAGAAATGTAAACTCACCCCTAAAGAAATAAGCCACTACAAGCTCTGTACACAGAAAAATAAAAAGTCGATGCAAAAGGTGATGCAAAGCGGTTTTATTTTTTAAATAAGTGTTTTTATTGTGTAATAGCAGAAAAAAATATATAAATTTTGTATCACTGTAATCGTATAAACCTGCTAAATGAAATTAACATGTAATTTATTCTGCACAGTGACCTCTGTAAAAAAATAAAAAATAAAAATGCAAACATTCTAACAGGATTGTTGTGTTTTGTTCATCCTGTCTCCCAGAATTGTTATAAAAAGAGATCAGAGTATGATATGGACCCCAGAATGGTACCAATGAAAATGACAACTCACCCCGCAAAAAATAAGCTTCATATACAGAGATATAAAAAAGTTATGTCTTTCAGACTATGACAACATAAAATCACACTTTTTTTTACAAACACATTTCTATTGTGTAACAGTAGCATTAGAGAAAAAAAAAACTATATAAAATTGATATTGTTGTAATTGATCTGCATAGTAAACCTGTCATGTCATTTATACCACACAGCGAATGCTGTAAAAATGAAACTCGGTAAAACAAAGGTGGAATTGCTATTTTTTGTTTCCATTGTTTCCATATTTTTTTTCCCAATGCTAAAAATCTGTGGAACATCTGTGGACCCAAAACGCACAAGACAACACTAGATTAAATCCCTGAGGAGTGTTGATACAAAAAAAAAAAAACAACAATGCAGAAAAATCAAATTGTATGATGTCTAAATAGTTAATTTGCATTATATTGCATAAAATAAGTATTTGATCACCTACCAACCAGCAAGAATTCTGGCTCTCACAGACCTGTCAGTTTTTCTTTAAGTAGCCCTCCTACTCTGCACTCATTAGCTGTATTAATTGTTGTATTAATTGTATTAATTGTTTGAACTCAGCTCCATGCACCGTGTTTGAAGGAAGAAAAATGATAAGTACAACCCCAAGAATACTGTCCCAACCGTGAAGCATGGGAGTGGAAACATCATATTTTGGGGGTGCTTTTCTGCAAAGGGGATAAGACAACTGCAAAGAGAGGATGGATGGGGTCATGTTACACAAGATTTTTGCCAACAACCTCTTTCCTTCAGTAAGAGCATTGAAGATGGGTCATGGCTGGGTCTTCCAACGGGATAATGACCCAAAGCTCATAGCCAGGGTAACTCCGAGGGGCTCCAGGGCCGGACTGGGAATAAAAATCAGCCCTGGCACAGAGCCCCCAGCAGCCCACATACAATATCCGCTTCAAAAATTTCCCTTGTTCTCGCACCTCACCACTTTCTTACATAAACTACACTTTGCTACACTACACTACACTAAGGTGCTTTCACACAGAGAATTTTTGATGTGTTTTCGGTGCCTTTTTGTGCAGAAAGGCAGAGTAGTTAATGCTGTACATTTCTGCAAAAAAAATGCATCAAAAAATGCACCAAAATCGCTCCGTGTGAAAGCCCCCTACACACAAGCAAGAAAGAAACAGTGGTGCAGAGAAACCCCAGTGGTGCACTTGCTTTACAATCAGGGACAAGCCTACATTGACACTACATAAGCACCAACATAACCTACAACCCCACCAATCACATCACCAGTAGTCAGGTTACCATCACATGAATACAGCACTGATTCAACATAGAAGTAAAATGACCCCTGACAGCAGGGACTCACAGAAAACATCATCTCTGATGGGAGTTGTCTTCTTCTCCTTTTCTTCTCCATCTAGCCCAAACCTCCATGATGTCTTCCCTGATGAGTCGTTCCCTTCCATTTCTTTCTCTGTCCGGTACCGCATGCAGTGTCCTCTTCTAGTGGTCACTACTCGTCCCTTTAGAATTTACCACAAATACATCTTAGACTCCTCTCTTTTCCAGCACTTTCCTATCAATTCCCCAAATAGCGTATGTTAGACCCTAAAAATTAGAAATTAAAAAATGTCAGATAAGTGGCATGTAAATAGGTAGACCCCCATTAGGTAGGTAAACAGTGCCTTCCTCCATTAATTTGGTAGGTAGACAGGGCCTACCTCTGTAACTAGCCAGGTAGCAAGGACTGCCCCCAGTAACTAGCCAGGTTGCTAGGGCTGCCCCCAGTAACTAGCCAGGTAGCTAGGGCTGCCCCCAGTAATCAGCCAGGTAGGGCCAGTAATTAGCTAGGTATGGTCAGTAATTAGCCAGCTAGGGCCAGTAATTAGCCAGCTAGGGCCAGGGGCAGTAATTAGGCATCCAGGGCCAGTATGTAGGCAGGAAGGGCCAGTATGTAAGCAGGCAGGGCCAGTATATAAGCAGGCAGGGCTTGTATGTAGCCAGGCAGGGGTAGTATGTAGCTAGGCAGGGCCAGTATATAGACAGGGCCACTTATAGGTAGACAGGGGCAGTATATAGGCAGACAGGGCTAGTATATAGGCAAACAGGGCTGGTATATAGGCAGACAGGGCTAGTGTATAGGCAAACAGGGCTGGTATATAGGCAGACAGGGCTGATATATAGCTAGACAGGGCAGGTATATAGCTAGACAGGGCAGTATATAGCTAGACAGGGCTGGTATATAGCTAGACAAGGGCAGTATATAGCTATACAGGGCAGTTTATAGCTAGACAGGGGCAGTATATAACTAGACAGGGCTGGTATATAGCTAGACAGGGCAGTATATAGCTAGACAGGGCCGGTATATAGGAAGACAGGGCAGGTATATAGGCAGACAGGGCAGCTATATAGCTAGACAGGGCAGGTATATAGCTAGACAGGGCAGTATATAGCTAGACAGGGCTGGTATATAGCCAGACAGGGGCAGTATATAGCTAGAAAGGGGCAGGTATATAGCAAGGCAGGGGCAGTATATAGCTAGAAAGGGCTGGTATATAGCTAGACAGGGCAGTATATAGACAGACAGGGCAGTATATAGCTAGACAGGGGCGGTATATAGCTAGACAGGGGCAGTATATAGCTAGACAGGGCAGGTATATAGCTAGACAGGGCAGTATATAGCTAGACAGCGCTGGTATATAGCTAGACAGGTGCAGTATATAGGTAGGTAGGGCTGGTAGTTTAAAAATATAAGTAAAACCAATACTTACCTGATGTCTCTGCTTCCTCTTCTGTCCTCTTCCCCGGAGCGGCCGCTCTCACCCTAGACAGGGCTGTTATATAGCTAGATAGGGGCAGTATATAGCTAGAGGGGGCAGTATATAGCTAGACAGGGGCAGTATATAGCTAGACAGGGCAGTATATAGCTAGACAGGGCAGAATATAGGCAGACAGGGCAGTCTATAGCGAGACAGGGGCGGTATATAGCTAGACAGGGGCAGTATATAGCTAGACAGGGCAGTATATAGCTAGACAGGGCAGGTATATAGCTAGACAGGGCAGTATATAGCTAGACAGCGCTGGTATATAGCTAGACAGGGGCAGTATATAGGTAGGTAGGGCTGGTAGTTTAAAAATATAAGTAAAACCAATACTTACCTGATGTCTCTGCTTCCTCTTCTGTCCTCTTCCCCGGAGCGGCCGCTCTCACCCGAGTCGGGGCTGCGGAGCAGGCGTGCGATGATGTCATCACATCGCGCACCTGCCCCGCGGCCTCCTGGGAGCTGAACAAACAGGATCAGAAGATCCCGGCTGTTCAGCCTCGGCCACTGCTTGCACCGCGCGGTGCAGGCGGCGGCTGTGATGGCTGCATGGCTGGGTCGGTGACCCGGCCATACAGCCGTGTGGCGAGGGGGGCCTGTCGGCCCTCTGCCACAGGGGTCCGGTCGCTGATGCGACCATTACGGCCCCTGTAGCGTGCCACAGACCGGAGCCGGGACTCGGGGCCCGCCGGGGGGGAACACTGGTCCCCTCGGCAAATGCCCGGTTTGCCCTGTGAGCAGTCCGGACCTGAGTGGCTCCATAAGAAGCACTGTAATGTCCTGGAGTGGCCTAGCCAGTCTCCTAGCCGAAATCCCTGCTGCAGTGTGTGCAAACTTGATCAAGAACTACAGGAAATGCCTGACCTCTGTTATTGCATATCAAATATTAAGTTCTGTTTTCTATTGTATTAAATACTTTTTTAATGCAATAAAATGCAAATTAATTATTCAAAAATCATACAATATGATTTTCTGGATTTTTTTTCTGGACTCTGTCACTGAGTTGAAGTGCACGTACGATAAAAATTACAGACCTCTTTATTCTTTGTAGGTGGGAAAACTTGCAAAATCACCAGTGTATTAAATACTTATTTTCCCCACTGCAGAAGATATGTTCCTAGGTATAAATATATGACTTTACATCTGTACCATCAAATTGAACATGTCTCAGTTACTGGAAAAGAAATGTACTGTATGTCTATGTACCTTTTGTTTTCTTTGGATGCAAAAAATATTATTTTAATAAGAAAAAAAAGATAATATCTTTTCTGTCCTTTTACTTGAAATATAATATGCTGTCACTACATGATTCCCTGTTCTCCTGTGCTCTGAGTTTCTTTCTAAGCAATGTTAAATCCAGATGTGGTTTTTGCATGTGATGCAGCATACTGCTGTGCTTCTGAAAGTAATGCTGTTAAAAAGTGGGAAGGTATTATGTAAACTATTTAACTAGAGGTGGTGACCTAGGTCCAACATTGAGTGCATTAAATCCCACACTATTTGTATATACACTATTTGTATATCTACGAAAGAGACTTCCGTCATTAATAAAAATGTATTTTATTAACACCTTTAAAAACATAGAACATACAGCTCTTTAGTCAGCCAGACGCTTACGCATTTCGGGGAACACCCTGAATCATAGCATAGATATACATATTTTAAACTAATTGCTCTGACAAATTGTCTAGCAGTTTTGTGAGTGGCATACCATAATACCTTAAAAGAAAAAAGGGCAGATTTATCAATAGTGTCTAAATGTAAGACAGAGTAAACTTAGATTAGTCTTACAATGCAACACATTTATCATAGTGTTCATAAATCTGGTGCAGGTTAAAACTGTCTAGTCTAACTTCATACCACTTTTAAGTTGGCTTACTGTTATGCTAATAACTACGCCAAAATGTTGCCCCATTTTTTGGTGCACATTAAGCCACACACATTTTCCAGCAAAGCCACTCCCCTCTATTGAGGCCACACCCCATTTGACAGGAGAGGCACAGAATTGTCTAGAAACTGTCTAAAACACATAACAAATGTGGTGTAAGCATGTATAACATTGTTTTTGGTGCAAATTGTGCCAGAATTCTGGTGCACCTGCCTTGTTAAATGTGCCCAAACTGTACCACACCTGAATGTTTTTCCTAAATCCTAAACTATATTCCTACTAACTTACAGGAAGAGCCTTTGGATGTACCATGTACGCTCACACTTTTTATAAATTTTTACATCACATTTTAAACCCTTTCTTGACCGATATTGGTGAACTGTAATCCCCCTTTAAGTTGTACAAGAGTTTTATCCACTGATATACATTTTTGGAGAAGAAGGGGGGATGTAGTTAAAATTAGAACTGAAGTTATCATTATTGTGTATGATGGCAAATTGCTTCAAATCTAGGTCTTGGATCCGCATCCAAAACTACAAACAAATGTTGTGGATGCGTTTTACACAAGATTTTTATTCATCTACATTGACCTCAATAGTAAATTTTCATTGTTGAATACGACAAAAGAATGAACATTCTCTTAGTATTTTTATGTTTAAAAAATGACCAATAAAACTACGCATTTTATGAACTACAATTCGCATCAGACATATTTCTCCTCTCAAGCCACTGTGAAATAGCACCCAATTTTAGTTCTGCGTTGCCAGCAGCCAGCACAGTCTGTTACGGGTGTCCCTTTGTTGTGGGGTTCAATATTTACTAACGGTAGGTAGATATAATTGTATAATGAAGTTCCATTTATTGAATAACTTCAGTAACAAACTTTAAAACATTGCAAAGCAACTTACTTGCGTTTTGGTGTAGATAGATATACGTGGCCGATCATCAGTATATATGCTTATTATCATGCCTTATCTCGGCATAGTGTCTACAGCAGGAGCAGGCGAGTGGACAGTGTCCCTTTGTTGTGGGGTGCACGTCTGCATTTACATTACTTATATTTCTCCTCTCAAACCATGGTGAAATAGCAGCCTTTTTTTACTGCGTTGCCTGCCACCAGTGTCATAGGAGGGGGTGGGCGACCCATTTGATTTAGCTGCATGTTTCCATGAAACGGTTAATAGATGACTGACGACAGCCCTTGTTTCACCGCATCCACTCTAACTAGGGACCTGCCAGCTGAACCTCCGCGTTCCCCGTTGGGATGTTCTTGCTGCCACCACATACATGACAAGTTGTCGGTGCCTGGTGCAAAAAGTGATAGGGGTCTCCTGCCAGTTACCATGTGCCTTTTCCAATACCGGTGTCTTCTTTTGTGTCAAAGGGGTCCCGTACCTGCTGTGGCTACGCCGTCCTCATGTTTTCAGTTAGCCATTAAACATAATTAATTATTTTAGCCTGTGAATTTTTTTCTATGACACTTGTAGCCTAATTGTCTTGACTAAGATGTACCACGTATCCAGTTTACTGTTGTGGATGTTAATTTCAGCTTCACCTCACCTGTTTGGGTGTAAAAATGAACCTGGTGTTCCTCTCCCATAGACTTTAATGGGAATCGGAGATTAATCGCAATCGAGGATCGAAAATAGACAAGATGATTCCCAAAAATCTGGAATCTATTCGAAGCAGAATATTGGCCAAATTGCTCATCACTAGTCAATACCTATTTATGATGCATAACTATGTATTGTCTCTGTTCTTTTTAGCTCAGCCATATTCAATTCACAGATGGTATCTGAGACTTTTGCAGTCATGTGAACAAGTCCTATTAGCTTACATAAAGAACCAAGTCTCAGTACAGCAAAATTAATGTTTATTGAAAAATATTAAAAAAAAGATAAGTACTTCAAGAAATGACAGCATAACAGAGAGTCTCATTCATGAATGGAAAAAAATATGATATACCTCGTAGGCTAAAATGGCAAACATTTTTTTGCTGCAGATTTTTGCCAGATCAAAGAAAAATAGTGAAAGTACACACCATTTCTTATATAAGGGTACTTCTACATGGAAAGGATTTATAGTTGGTTTTTGATGTGGTTTTTGGATTTTGAAATCTGTGAAAAAACTACTGTAAACCATCCCTGTAGATGTCAATAGAAAATCCAAGCTCAGATTTTCTGAGGTCGGGTTTCAAAACCACCAGTTTTGCAAAACAACTTGTAACATGTTCAATCTTCCACCTTATTTCACTCGGAAAATGGCACTTTAGTGTATTAGTTGTATTAGTTGTCACGGATGCCCCTGCGCCCGCACGTCGGGTCGCGTGCGCGCTCGTTCCCCTGCCGGTGCCAAGTGTCACTTACCCAGCCACGCTCCTGCTCCGGCTGTCTCTGTCCCTCAGCGCGCGCGGTCCCACTCCCTAGGGCGCGCGTGCTGGCAGTGTTAAATTTAAAGGGCCAGCGCACCGGTAATTGGCTATTGCCGTTCGCTACCCCTATTTAAGCCTGCCTCTTCCCAGTAACCTCGCCAGATCTTTAGTGCCCTTTCCCTATAGAGAAAGTGTTCCTTAACCCTTATTCTGATTAGCCGTGTACCGTACCGTTTGTCTCCGTCCTTTGACCACGAATCTAGCCGCCTGCCCTGACCTTCCTGCCTGTCCACAACCATGAACCATTGCCGCCTGTCCTGACCTTCTGCCTGTCCCCGACTACGAGCCTGCCTTCCGATTTTGTACCACGCTACACCTCAGCTGCCTCCGCAAGCAAGTCACGTCAGGGGTAGCGACCTGGTAGACTCCCGCCGCAGCAAGTCCATCCCGCTTTGCGGCGGGCTCTGATGAAAACCGGGACCTACTTAGATTCCGCTCCCCGGCGTGGCTTACGCCATCGCTTGCGGTGGTCCAGAGGATCCACTACCTCCAGCCGTTACATTAGTCAATTCAATAAGATGTCCAAATCCAAAAACCTTTCCAAAAAGCAGTGCTCAAAACGATAAACAAGTGTAAAATACTGTTCAAATACCGCATTGACTCTACTTCAGAATCCAACTAGTATTTGTTCTTTGCTGTGTGGACACAGTCAACCTATAACCAGAAGTGCATGTGCTAAAAAATTTTAAAATGCAAATAGTCAACTAAATATATCAAATAGTGAGTAAAAAAGTATGAAGGCTAAAAATTCATAGCAGAGCATAAGATCACATCACATAACACATAATGCTATGTATGATTACATAAGACATAGCTACATAGCACATATGCATAAACACCTGAAATGTATGTTACTGATTCTTCATAAAGTGCATGTGCCTAAATAAACTTAACATTATTCATTCATGATATGAAAAAAAAAAGTATAGGCCGTGCAAATATAATCCATTTTAAAAAAGCCGCAGACAGAAAATATTAATAGTAATAACAGCAATAATATCAATTAAGCAAATTATATCACATGTGAGCAGTATCACAAATAATATATACCCATGGGACAACAGATGCCCTAAAATGCTGCCATACCAATGTGCATTTCGACACTATGGGCGGCATGTATAAAATCTGGCGTTTAAATGCCAAATTTAATGCGCATAATAGCGTAGAATGCGCCTGATTTATGAACCCACTATACAGCAGGTCATAAATTAGGTGCAATCTAGTGCTCAGACGACATTTCTGGCTCAGGTATACCACTTTCAAAGCGGTATTCCTGTCCCAGCAGTAATGCGCCTAGAATTGCTGTAGCAAAGCTATAAATATGTAGCTTTGTATGGTTCTACTGCTCCCCGCCTCCTGCATGCCCACCAAAATCAGACGCATGACACAGTCCCGTTTGCATTACACTAATGCGAACGTGGCTGCACCTCATGTCGGGCTGAAAATACGCCAGACTTCTGGCACAGCCCCGTTCATACATGCTGCCCTATGTTTTCTTACAGAAGTCCATATCCATAAAATAAGAGATTTATTTATACCATCTATACTCTGAAAAAGGGGTGTGGCTTCACAGGAAGAGGGTTTAAATTAGCATACCATGGCATGTGCCAAAATTTTGGTCCAATTAGCGGCAGAAAATAAACCAATTGATAGGTAAACTAAACTAAACTAGGTAGACTAGACAATCTTACAATGCTCCATATTAACATGCTGTAGTGTTGATAAATCTGGTGCATGCTTGTACAGTTTAGTGTAAGTTTACACCTCCTACTAGTTAGCCTATTTTATGCCACTAACTGCACCAATATTTTGGCGCATGCTAATCCACACCTTCTTCTTGTGGAGCCGCACCCCATCCTCAGATCCTACACGTCTTTTGTCAGACAATACCCAGAAGTGTCTAGAAACTGTCCAAAACATATAATAAATATGCTGTAAAGCATGTACATACATTTTTGGTCCAAATTTCGACATATCGAGAAGTCAGGTTGCAGATTTACCCTAATGAATGGGACTAATCTTCCAATGGACAAGTCTGACACTGTCAGTACCTGACAAACTTGGGCCGTTGCTCAAGCCTTCTGAGCTCAGGAGGGCCATAGTGCTCTTCATCTTCTAGATAATATCTACACACCTATGCTTTTTGCATGAATTGTACTGTGCCTGAATCCACTGCCTTATGCAGGAAGACATCAGAAAGCAATTTTTGCTTCTTTCCAAAGTTTGAACTGAAGCACTGAGGTAATGAATCTACACCAGCCACACTCTGTTAGCAGTTCATGAAGGTGAGGATGTACTATGTCCAGAGGTGCCATCAGGGCAGTATTGGCAGTGCTCCTCTCAGAATCGCTGTTAAAAAAGGGGCCCACAGATATGATGAAATATAGTAACTTTAATGGGTTGGAGGTCAAGATGCTTTGGCTGTGTGTTAGCTTGGAATTAGTTACAGCTTATAACTTATTCATTGGTTCCCAAAGAGGTAGGGTTTGCACTCCTCCATTGGAAGTTAAAGGAGTGTGAGCCTCTCTTTTGTGTCAGGATGAGAAATCAAAAATAAAGAGGAGCAGATGGCTGTGAAGTACTGGAGCAGCATTGACAGGAGAAAAATAGGTAAGTATCTTCCTATTTTGTGATCTTCACTCCCTTTAAGTACTATTATAATGTTTTAGGAAAAACCCCTTTGAACATTTCTATTCTAAGGGTGAGGCAATGCAATGTGGTGGAAAGAGGGGGATTGGCATTTTAACTACATCATTATGAAAAATAACTTTGGTGGCTGTTCAAATTCAGACACACTTCTGAAAATTGGACAAGTGCATTTTAGGACTCTATTCTCATCACAGATTTGATCTATGTTAGAACCACAAAACAGTTTTATGTTATTTATATATATTTTTTCTTTTTCAATAATCTTTATTGTAAGCATTCAATGTTAACAAACCAAACATTTATATAAACAGAGGAATGTAAGAACGTCTTGCATACAACATGTCTCTTTTCCATGTCTGAGATCTACCAATAAACTACTGATAAGGAATCGAAAATTAACTTGCTGAGCAAATATGAAAGAACAGTTCAATTCTCATCGTAGGTATTCTCTTATGAGTTTCTACTCCTCTTCTGCCATATCACTCAACTCTCACATAAACAAGGTCCAGCAGGAAGGCAGCAGGAAACAAACATGTTTATATACCATTTTCTAACCTCCTTCTGAATCTCCGTCAGAACAAGTGTTTAGAAAAGAGAGAAGAAGAAAAGAACAAAAAACACAGAACTTAAATCAACACATCTTTCAAATAATTTCTGACTTATTCCTAAGCCATGGCGACTAGGTGACATAAAATAGATACCAGAGGAAGGGTAATTCCACTTAACTTAAAGGCTAGTTGGGAGAAAAGAAGCTGGGAGCCCATTGAAGGCGTAACATGGGGATCAATTTGTTGACCTATATTCAGGCGATGATACAAAGGCTAGCCACTCATCCCACACCCCATAAAATCTGTCCAGAGTGTGCTCTGTCTCTGCTCTCATCTCCTCCATTCGTTGGATATGGAAGATTTCCCTGAACCACTCAGTAATGGAAGGGACCTGTGAGGTTCTCCATCTCCTAGGGATCAATAATCTGGCCGCCGCTAGCAGGAATAATATCAACCCACCCTTCAGAGTGCGAATCCGCAGTGGCAACAGAGAGAGAAGGAGGACCTTGGGGTCATTTTGCAACACAATACCCGTGATTTTTTCTATCATCGCAATAACCCCTTTCCAAAATGGCTGAAGTTCCCCGCATCCCCACCAGATATGTGACATAGTACCCCTCTCCCTCTCACATCTCCAGCAGACAGCAGGTACCATTGGGTACAGAGAGTGTGGCAGAGCTGGAACCCTATACCATCTTGAAAGAATTTCATAGTTAAGTTCCTGTATTCGACTGGAGACTGAGGTCCTATGTGCCAATGTGCAGGCTTTAGTCCAGTCCCCCTCTGTCAGTGTGCTATTTAATTCTTTTTCCCAGCTGACCAGAAATGTAGGCCTGCGTTGGGAGATGGTATTCAGTAGTAGATCATATAGAACAGAAATTAGGTGATCAGGGGCATGCTGCTGTGCACACAGGGCCTCAAATCTAGTAGGGCTTCTGGCCAATTCCAGCTTTATTCTATTGGTGTCAAAGAAATGTTTGAGCTGCATGTATTGTAGCCACACGTTAGGGGCATGGTCCTGTGCCCTTACTCCTGAACTATATGGCTTAAAGAGAGCCCCTACTAGAAAGCTTCCAATAGTTCGGAATCACCACTTTGAATCTTCTTGGTATGTTAGGCAGGGGACGGAAATGTGTAGCTCGGGGTTACCTCTAATTGGTACAAGTGGGCCATTAGGGGCGTATAACTTATATTGTGTCCCATATTTTTTAAAGACTAGCATGGTAACTAGAGATGGGCGAATTGATTCTAACGAAGTGAATTCTGATTAGAATTCATGAAAACTTCGTTTCGGATACCGAAGTCGAACTATTCGGGGTACTTCAGTGTAACTGAAGAGTAGCTTTTGATTGATAAAATGGCTGCGAGCATCATGGCGCTAACATGGGGGCAAAAGCACTCGTGGTAGTAAGAAGGCATAGCCTGCCATGACATTGGCAGGAGATGAAGCCAATCAGAGACCCTGGCGGGATCTGTGACGTCACCGGCACTATATAAGACCGGATCGCGCCCCTGGGCGAGCTCACACTCCTCTCACAGTACTAAAGGGAAGGTGCTGCTGGCGTGTGATAGCGGCTTTCTGAAGAACTGATTTTTATACAGCGATTTCATGTGGGTGTCTCAGTTGTCTCAGAGACTGTTCTCTGAATGTTCTATTTCTGTTTATTTTGGGGTAATTGGATCTGAAAATCCAGTGTGCGGTTCGCACTGGCAGCTGCATATACATTCAATATCCAAGTGGGATCTAAGCCAGTTCCTGTTGTATTCATTTAAAGCAAACAGCGTTTTTTTACAATAGCATTACCACTCTTTATCATTGTTGGCGCTGAATTCAATTGCGGGCAATTTAACATCCAGTGGGTTTAATTAAGGCGTTGTTTTGTGGTGTGCTGACAAAAATAAACCGGCAATTTTCAACGCCAAATATATATATATTTTTTGGTAGCCTAATTCATCAAGGCAAAGGCTAATTACAACAACTTCTTCAAGTGTGTGGCCGTAGTAAACACGCACTTGTAACACGCTACAGCAAGGCTACTATGTTTGATGGCGGGCTTATCAATTCTTTGGCGGCAATATACATCCAGAGGGTTAATTAAGCGTTGTTTTGCTGGTGTGCTGACAAAAATAAACCGTCTTTTCAACGCCAATATAAATATAGTTTTTTTGTGTAGGCACTAATTCACAAGCAATGGTAATTACAACTGTATCTGCTTGTGAGTTGTCGTAGAAAACAACGCAATTGTAACAACGTGCTACCTAGTTTGTTGCGCTCAATTCTATTGGCGCAATTTGACATCCAGGGGTTAATTAAGCGTTGTTTTTGCTGTTGTTCAGACAAAAATAAACCGTCTTTTTCACAACGCCAAATATATATATTTTTTTTTGGTTAGGCCTAATCACAAGCAAATGCTAATTACAAACTGTATCTCTTGTTGTGTGGCGTAGAAAACACGGCAACTACGTAAGCACGCTACTGAGTTTGTGGTCGGCTCAATCTTTGGCGCAATTTACATCCAGGGGTTAATTCAGCGTTGTTTTGGGCTGTGTGTCTGACAAAAAATAAAACCGTCTTTTTCAATAAACGCCAAATATATAAATAGTATTTTTTTGGTAGCCTAATATCAAAAGCAAAAGGCAATTACAACGTATCTCTTGTTGTGGGCTTAGAAAACACTCAATTGTAACACCTACAAAGCTACAAGTTTGTGCGGCTACTCAATTCTTTGGCGGCAATTTACATTCCAGGTGGTTAATTAGCGTGTGTTTTGCTTGTGTGCCTGACAAAATAAACCATCCCCCCCCTGTCCTTTTTTCAACGCCAAATATACATAAATTTTTTTTGTAGGCCTAATTTCACAAGCAAAGGCTAAATACAACTGTTACTCTTGTTGTGTTGCGTAGAAAACACGTAAAATTTGTAATCACGCTACTAGTTTGTGCTGCTCAATTCTTTGTCGCAATTTACATCAGGGCCAGGGTGTTAATTATAGCGTTGTTTTTGGCTGGTGTGTGCTGACAAAAAAAAACCTGTCCCTTTTTCAACGCCAAATAAATATATATTTTTTTGGTATCCTAATACACAAGAGGGGCAAAGGCTAATTAACATACTGTATCCTCTTGTTGTGTGGCGTACGAAAACGCCACGCAATTGTAACACGCTACAAAGCTACTCTAGTTTGTTGGCGGACTCAATTCTTTGGGCGCAATTTACATCCAGAGCGGGTTAATTAAATCGTTGTTTTGCTGGTGTGCTGTACAAAAAATAGAACCGTCTATTTTTTCAAACGCCAATATATAATAATTTTTTTTGGATAGCCTAATTCTCAAGCAAAGGCAAATTATAACTGTATCTTCTTGCTGTGTGGTGTAGAAAACACGGCAATTGAACACCTACATAAGTTTGTGCGGCTCAATTCTTGGCGGCAATTACAGTCCATGGGTTAATTAAGCTATGTTTTGCTGGTGTGCTACAAAATATAAACCGTCTTTTTTCAACTCCAAATATATATATTTTTTATTTGGGTAGCCTAATTCACAAGTCAAAGGCATAATTACAACTGTATCTCTTGATGTGTGGCGTAGAAAACACAGCAATTGTAACAACGCTACTAGATTGTGGCGGACTCAATTCTTTGGTCGCAATTTACATCGCAGGATGGGTTAATAAATGGCGTATTTTTTGGCTGGTGTGCTGACAAAAATAAACCGCTTTTTCAACGTCCAAATATATAATATTTATTTTTTGTATCCTCATAATCAAAAGCAAAGGCTAATTATCAACAGTATCTCTTGTTGTGTTGCGTAAAAAACACGCAATTTGTAACACGGCTCCTAGTATTGTGTCGGCTCAATTCATTTGGCGGCAAATTAGTCATCCAGTATGGTTAATTAAGGCGTTTTTTGCTGGTGTGCTGACAAAAATAAAACCCCCGTCTTTTTCAACGCCAAATATATAAATGAATTTTTTTGGTAAGCTTACCTAAATCACAAGCAAAAGGCTAATTACAACTGTAACTCTTTGTTGTGTTTGCGTATAAAACACTCAATTGTAACAACGCTACAAAGGCTACTAGTTATGTGCGTCTCAATTCTTGCGCAATTTACATCCAGGGGTTATTAATCGTTTTTTTTGGCTGGTGTGCTGACAAAAATAAACTCGTCTTTTTCAACGCCAATATATAAATTTTTTTTGGGTAGCCTAATTCACAAGGCAAAGGCTAACTACATCTGTATCTCTTGTTGTGTTGCGTAGAAAACACGGTCAATGTAACACGCTACGCACTCTCAGTTTGTGGGCGTCTCAATTCTTTGGCGGCAATTTTCATCCAGGGGTTAATTTAGCGTTGTTTTGCTGGTTGTGCTGACAAAAATAAACCGTCTTTTTCAACGCCAGAATATATATATTTTTTTTTTTGGTAGCCTAATTCACAAGCAAAAGGCTAATTACACAAACTGTAGTCTCTTGTTGTGTTGGCGTAGAAAGCAACACGCAGATTGTAAGCAACGCTACTCTGGTTTGTGGGCGGCTCAATTCCTTTGAGCGCAATTTACATCCTTGGTTTTATTTAGCGTTGTTTTGGCTGGTGTGGCTGACAAAAATAAACCGTCTTTTTCAGACGCCAAATATATATTTTTTTTTTTTTGGTAGCCTAATTCAGTCAAGCAACAGCTAATTTACATACAACAACTGTAAATCTCTTGTTTGTGTTGGCGTAAGAAAACACGCAATTGTAACACCACTACAGTTTGTTCCGTGGCGGCTCAGTTTTCTTTGGCGGGCCAATTTACATCTCATGGGTTAATTAAGTGCGTGTTTTTGCTGGTGTGGCGACAAAATAAACCGTCTTTTTAACGCCAAATATAATATAATTTTTTGGTAGCCTAAATCACAAGCAAATTGCTAATAACAAAACTGTATCACTGTTGTGTGGCGTAGAAAACAACGCAATTGTAACACGTCTACAAGCTACTAGTTTGTGGTGGCTCAATTCTATTGGGGCAATTTACATCCCAGGGGTTAATTAAGCGTTTTTTGCTGCTGTGCTGACAAAAATAAACCGTCTTTTTCAACACCGAAATTTTATACTTTTTTCCCATGTAGCATAATTCACAAGCGAAGGTTATTAAAGCCGTTTGTGCTTTTACATTTAGTAAAACACACATTGCTTGTAAACGACACATACAAGTAAATTTTCCTGGCCATTTGTGGGCGCAATTTATATCCAAGGTTACCCAAGCTTGTTACTGGGTTCATTTGGAGTCAAAAACAGGGTGTATATTTATCATATACAGATAGCTTCATCAAACAGTGTCTGTACATTTCTGAAACGGGCCCAGGTCGCAGCACAGCAAGGGGACGTCGCAGCAGGGGTCACTCGGTGAGGCCACAACTGCCGCTGTCATCTAGCGGCCGTGTGTTGTTCAGCTACCCAAGGGTTTCTTGATTGGTTGACTAGGGTCATCCTCTTCCTCCCAGATGACAACTGTCAACCCCACCCAAGAGGCTGTGGGAACCTCAGAAAACAACACTTTGTTGGCATGGCCCGGGGCGGGTCAGCGGCCCTCACCTGTCCTCAGCCCCCTCTGTCCCATCCAGTTCCCTCAGCCAGGATCTACTATGTGGTCTGGGCTCAGCGCCACTATATAGCGAGGATGAAAAATTTTATGAGGGCAGTCAGCAGCTACGTGGCAGCGAAGAAATGGGGCCAATATCCCCAGCTTCTTGCAGTAGGCGGCAAAGTATAGATGTGGAGAGTGGCATGGGAGGTCATGTGGTTAGAGGTCAGCCTCGGCTTACCAAGACCGGGGATGAGGACAGTAAGTGACGATGAAACACAAATAGATGAGATGTAGCCGACCGCACTTGGGCCGGGTGAAGCAAGGGCTTCATCATCGTCAGGAGAAGGGGCGTCAGCTTGGGGGTCAGGCAGCGGGCGCAGCCAGCAAGTGGGTTGTGTGGCCGATTTGCAGGGTAGCAGCAGTGTGAGGCGGAGCCCAAGCGGGCCACGGGGTAGAAAACCCGCTTCGCAGGTCCAAGACAGTAGCGGCACAGGGTCCTCAGCAGGCAGCGGCGGCAGTAGTCACTCAGTGCGGAGCGTTGGCGGTAAAATCAGCTACTCGGCGGTGTGGCAGTTCTTTGCTAAGACACCGAGGAGGAGGGCCGAATATGGGTATATGTAGAATCTGTGGGCAGAAAGTGAAGCGTGGCCAGGGAGCTAACGTTGGCACAACGGCCCTGCGTCAACACATGCAAGCGTCACCATCCGGTGGCCTGGGAGAAACGTGGCTCAGATGTGGTGGTCCATCCTGCCGCTGCAGCAGCAGCAGCGGCCAGTGGCACGCATGCCATTTCAGCCAGTCAAGGCTCCACCACCTCTGCAGAAGGCAGCTGTTTCTCTTTGACATCCTCTCCCCGTCCAGATGCTCCTGCTCCTCGCTACTCATGGCGCCAGCAGTCGTTCAGAGAGGCGATTGTAAAGAGACAACAGTATGCATCCAACCATCCTAAGGTGCAGCAGCTGACCGTGCTCCTGTCCAAGTTGTTGGTATGCAGTCCCTCCCTTTCCAAATGGTGGACTCTGCACCATTCAGAGAACTAATGGCTTGTGCCGAGCCGTGATGGAGAGTTCCAAGCCGTAATTTCTTTTCCAAAAAGGCAGTACCCGCACGTCATAAATATGTAGAACAGAAAGTGGGTCAGTCCATGGGCGTATCGGTTTGTTCCCAGGTACACGGCAGCGCGGACGGCTGGAGCTGTAACTACGGTCAGGGCCAGTACATGTCCTTTAAACGCCCACGGGTGAATGTGCTTCCTGCCCAGGCACAACCAAAACTTGGACAGGAACGCCGCTTTCTCCTCCACGTTGTCAACTGCTGCTCCCTGCGCCAATGTCCGCCTCCTCCCTCCCTTTCCACCACCACCCACCATCTCAGCCTCCACAAGTATTCTGCTCCATCATACCACATGTGTAGGGCCACAGCGGTGTCACGCAGTTCTACACCTAGTTGCCTCGGCGAACGAAGTCACACAGGGGAGGAACTGCTCCGTTCATGCAAGCAATAAACCGATTTGTGGCTTTTCCTCCGCGTCAACTGCATATCGGAACCATGGTGACGACAAGTGGGAGGAACATGGTGTCCCCGCGCTGCACCGAGGAGGGATTGGTCCATGCGCCCTGCAATGGCGCACTGTTCATCTGGTTGTAAAACCGGTTCATGAAGTCTTCCACCGATCTCAGAACATATCTGAAAATGGGGGCCAGGAACTGTGCTGCAACTTTATACCCATTCCGTAACAAAGCCAGGAACACCCTCCCTCGAGTTGCAGCTGCAGAAACGGCCTCCCCCAACACGCTCTGATAGGCGTTGTTTCGACCCGCTGGAATTCCAGCCTGCACATGTTGGACCGACTGTACGAACAGAGGAAAGGCCATTAACGATTTTGATGATCCAGGCAGACAGAAGTACTCCCCTGTGGAATCTTTATGTCAGCCAGTGGCACTCATGCGTGACTCCTGCCGGTTGGTGAGGCCATTCTAGGAGGCCACGTTATTTGTCAGTCGCCAGACTACGGGAGTGAATAACGTCAAATTCCACTGCTTCATGTCCTGAAACAGATGCTGAAAAATCTTCTGGGCAGGGGACTGGAATGTGGCGACTACATCTCAGGCCACATGATCCCGGTGGGGACTGAAATGGAGGAGGATGAGGATGAGGACAGTGGAGCAGAACATTGTTCTGGTGAAATGAGTGGATTTCTACCCAGGTGACTAATAGAGGAGAGCTGGAGCAGCCTGGAGGAGGTGGATGGAGATGAGAAAGACGAGGCAGATGACTCCCAAGCACCGTGCAGTAACAGTGAAATGGAGGCAGGGAGCCCCACCGGAGTCACTTGTGCAGATGTCCCCGCCAGCATGCTTATTTTGCTGGGCTAGTGACAGCCGAATAGTCAGCCATCCGGCAGAGGGATGACTTTCTGCTCTCCACCCTTTGGACCTCGCTCCCGGTCCAAAATGGGAGCCATTTTCCCAGCTATTGTAGGGAAGACAAAACTCAAAATACTATAGGGAAATCCCCGTAATCAGTTGCCGCTGCCTATGTGGGTCATCGTCCCTCCTCCTGACAGTCTGACCGGGGGTTCCTCAGCGCCTCAACGTACTACTGCCGCGGCTGCTGGGGGGAAGGTGGGGGGTAGTAGCAGTACCATCCCATCAGCAGTAACCTAAGTCTGGAGTCACTAATGACAGCTTCCTTCACCCGCCTAGTGAGAGGGCAGTCCACCAGCAGCGAGCAGCAGCAGGACATGGAGCATTCCCTGAAAAACCAACAGGTTGTGGCCTACTTGGACAGCACTCTCCACCCCAGTTAGAAGATCCGCTGGACTACTGGGCAGGCCAAACTGGATGGTGGCCGCAACTTGCCGAGTTTTGCAGTGGAGAAGCGTCCCCCCTGCCCGGCCAGTATGTGGGGGCATCAGGAGCGGGTGTAAGTGGCGGCCGGGGGCCATCGTTACCCCAAGGAGAACCCGCCTTGTCCACGGAAATGTTGAAACGACTTTTCTTTGTCAGATGAATCAGCGTGGGATCGGGCCAGGATTCCCACACCAATGCCTTAGGCCGTCAGTCTGGGTTCAAACTACCTGCCTCAGCCAACTATTCTGATCCGCCACTCGCCTGAATGCCACTCATCTGCTGATAGTTTCTCCATCTTCCAACACCGCTTTACCAGGGACTGGTAGTGCCACCCACCTCAAACCACTCTGTCCATTGTGCCCACTCTATGTGCTCATGCTGCTGCTGCTGTTTGCTGTTTGCCGAGACTTCCACACTGTGACTATTGTGCCACTTGCGGCTGGTACTGTTTTTGCCACCTCCAGAATGTCATTGTGCCACTTCTGACCTCATGCTGTTTTTGCGCCTGTCATCACCTCCACTCTCTGTCATTGTGCCACTGCCGACCTCACTGCTGCCAGCCCGTGACCTCCCGCTCTCATTCCATGTGCCGCCTGTGGCCTAATACTATTTTGCCACCTGCAGAATGGTCATTGTGCCACTCTCTGACCTCATGCTGCTGCTGTGACTCCGCGTGCCTCACACACTGTGTCATTGTCCCCACTGTCTGACCTCATGCTGCTGCCGTGGCTGCTGTCGGGCCTCCAACTGTGGCCTACTCCTGTTTTTTTTTGCCACCTCCAGAATTTGTCCATTGTGCCTGTACTGACCTCATGCTGCTGATGTGGCTTGCTGCCGTGCCCTCCACACTGTGTCTTTTGTGCCACTGTCTGACCTTATGCTGCTGCTGTGCGCCTCCGTGCCCTCCACACTGTTCATTTGGTACAATCTTTGCCCACTCCTTTTTTTGCCGGCTCCAGAATTTGTCCATTGTGCCACTGCCTGACCTCAGCTGCTGCCACCCCCCGGACCTCCACACTGTGTCATTGTGCCACTCTGCGGCCTGGACTTTTTTGCCACTTCCAGAATGTCTTTGTGCCACTGTCTGACCTCATGCTGCTGTGGTGCCGCCTTCACCTCCACACTCTGTCACTATTGTTGCCACCGAGCTCTCAGTTTTGTTTTTTTCCAGCTTTTGCTGCCAGTGAATTTATCAGGCTACGTTCCTGCTCAGTTTTTTGGTCAGTTTTGCCCCCATAAGTGACCAGGGCATTTTTATAGTGAAGCGATTCAAAGCGGCGGCAGTCCATGTGCGTGTCATACTAAAATCACAACATTGTATGAAGACCAAACCAAGCTCCCTCTGCATATTTAAGCATGGCACAACCGTTTCTACACACCCTGCAGGCTCTGGGCAGCTGGAAATACTGTTTTTTTAACGTGATTCGTGCCGAAGTAATTCGGACCGAAAAACGAATTTTGTGAAATTCGGCGAAGTTGACCCAGACCGAATTTTTGAGAAATTCGCCCATCTCTAACTGGAAGCATGGTCATGTAATTTTTAAGCTCTTTTTCAAAAAGGGATTAGAACAGATCCATCAACTGCATCCTGGCATGAACGGTATAAAAGCTGGAATTTTTAATGTTAAAGGAAGCAGAACAAATATCACTTTAATCATCATAAGGTTGTAATGACTGTTAGGATAATACGGACATTTGTTCTGCAAAGTTCAGATTCATGAACTCATTAGAAAGAGGATCTTGGGTCTGTGCGAACCCAGGCACTTTCTCTGGATCCCAAAAATGTCTTTTTTTACATTTAAAATTTTTCGAAAAATTTTAAATTGCCCCCCAAGAGTAGAAAAAAAATTTTACGGGAAATTTAATTTATGACGACATTGAATCCCTGACAGAAAAGGTTCTCTTGAGCTACACTGCGGACCATATTAGACAGATTGAGTCTATACTTTGGCTATAGTACTCTTTTGAATCTTCATGATCCTTTTGGTGTGTGTGAGAATGTTTGCGTCCTCATCGCCTGAGGCTTTTCTTGATCTTGTAGACGGAGCAGATTGGTGAGACTGGCTGGATGAAGTGAAGCCACACTGAGATTATCATTAGATTCTGCAGTACTTGCAGATGATTCTGAGCTGAAACTCACTCTATTCTGAGTTTCATAGGATTTGCCGCTTTGCGATAGTTTCTTTTCAGAGAGATTTGGGAAATCCCCGGCAAATAATTTTTTGATCCCCTTTGGGGGTAAATGGGGGGAAATTCTTATAGTCTGCAATGTCTCGCTGAAATTTATGATTTTTGGTGGCCATAATTTTTGGGTTTTTAAGGGATAAACCCTTGTTCCCAACCCCTTTTTTAAAATAAATTGTGAGAAATGGTCACGTATTAATTGAGAAAAAGGGATGTTTGGGATCTTTTATTTAACATGGTAACATAGTAATATAGTTTGTAAGGTTCAAAAAAAGACAGCCGTCCATCAATTTCAGCCTATTGTGCTAAAGAGTTAATTCAAAGGAAGACAAAATAACCCATGAGGTAGAGGCCAATTGCCCTCTTTTTTGGGGAAAAAAAAAAAATTCCCCCCCCCCCCGACCCCAAACTGGCAATCAAATAAAAACCGGGAAATCAACGACCCTTTTTCCCAAAAATTTCCTAGTCATTTATAACTTTTTATTTTATTACACCTAAAATGCACCCCAGACCCTTTTTGAACTGTGTTAATGAATTCACCATGACAAGACCCCTCGGGCAAGATTTTCCACAGTCTCTTTGGGCTCTTATGGGAAAAAAAAACCCCTTTCTATGTTTATGTAGAAACGTTCTTTACTCTTGGCATAGAGGATGCCCACTTGTTCTTGATACAGTCCTGTGTATAAATAGATCTTGGGAGAGATCCCTATATTCAGTGTTCGGGAGTATTTAAAATACAAGTAATTAAAGTGGTAAATTTTTATTTTTTGTAAACAAAAAAACTTTTTTTTTAATTTAATATTTTGTATTTATGATTAAAATACCTTTTTTTGGAAGTTTTTTTAAATAATTTTTTTTACTTTCCCAAATTCAAAAAAAATGTTTTAATTTAAAAAAACCCCCCTCACCCAAAAAAAAACCCTAAAAAAAAACAACATGGGGATTTACGCATCAATCCCCGTTTCTCGTATCTTTTCCCCCTGGAGGTGCAAGGGAGGAGGGAAAATTCCAGCGCGTTTTCCCGCAACGCAAGTCCGCCTTGTAGTAAGCATGATTTATTTTTTTGTTTTTTTTAAACATCCCCACGCGTAATCCCTTCCGTAAAATTACCGGGTAAAGCCACCCGGATATAAGCCGAACCCTTATTTACCACAAAGAACTTGGAAAAAATTTTTGTTTTCGAGTATAAGCCGAGGGGGGGAAATCCACCATTGCAAATAAAAAGTCTGGTCATGTGCATCACAGCTTAGTAACTCCATGTGCCTCATAGTAATAGCAGTTAACCCCATCATGTCCCTCACATTAAAACCCCCTTTGTGCCTCAAATAGAGTTAATGATATGGAGAGACATGGAGGTAATAATTAGGTATCTTCATAATTAAGGTCCTTTATTAGTACCCCCATGTGTCTCACATATTAGTAACCCTTATATAGGGCACACAGGGGATAATATGAGGCACATGGTGGGGTTAGCTGCTATTAATGTGAAGCACATGGAGTTACTGAAACTAAATTAATATCCCCAAATGCCTGACATTAATAGGCATAGTAACTAAAGGAAGGTACCTGTATGTTTCTCTTTACTGTAGCATCCTCTCCTCCATGTGACAGACATCTTCTATAGGAGTCAGACACAATGAATGGCCAGTGACATATCTGCAGGATAGATGCTAATTCTAGTGGGCTAAAGGACCTCTGATCCATTTTTTGTTTTTATTAAACTTTTTGTTTACATTTTTCAAGTATTTCAGTATTTGGAAAATACGTTTGAAGTAGTATTTAGTATTTGTTTTTAAAATACTTTGGGATTAAAGTATTTAGTATTTGTATTTAAAATACTTCAGTCATAAGTATTTTGTATTTATTTAAAATACTTTCCCAAAGTATTTTCCCGAACACTGTCTATATTAACCTTTAATATATTTATACATATTTATTGTGTCCCAACTTTACTTGGGTTTAAAACCTAATCAGAAATAAAAGCAATCAATCTCTAAACTAAATAACCCTAATCTTGCTAATCTTTCTGGGTATTGCAGTCCACCGAGCCCTTTTATTATTTTTGTTGCCCACCTTTGTACCTGTTCAAGCTCTACAATGTCTTTCCTGTGAACTGGTGCCCCAAACTGTTTACAATATTTCATGTGTGGTCTGACCAGTGACTTGTATAATGGGAGAATGATGTTCTCATCATGTGCATATATGCCCCTTTTAATACATCCCATGATCCTGTTTGCCTTAGTAGCTGCTGACTGACACTGGCTGCTACAATTAAGTTTATAGCTTACTAGAATTCCCAAGTCCTTCTCCATGTCGCTTTTTCCCAACGTTTTTCCATTTATCAAGTAATCTTGGAATGGATTTTTCCTCCCCATTTGCATAACTTTGCATTTATCTGTGTTATATTTCATCTACCACTTCTTTGCCCAGGCCTCCAACTATCCAGATCCCTTTTTAATAAAACATTGTCCTCTATGGTGTTGATTGCTTTACAGATTATATCATACAAAATTCTATATTTACGGGGCAATCCAGTATATAAATTTTTAAAGGAAATTATATAAAAAAGAAAAGGCCCAATACTGATCCAAATGGTACCTATATAACGGGGATCCATCTGATACTCCCATTAATCCCACCCTTTATTTTCATCACTGGCCATTTAATATCCATTTGAAAACATTTTCCCCCATCCAAACATTCTCTTTTTTATTTACCAACCTTTTAATTTTGAACTATAAAATTTTTTTAGAAAAATTAAAATTTGAAGCCAATGCCTACCCGATCCAGTCTAAAACTCCCCTCCTCATAAAAGCTGAAAATGGCTTTGACAGGACCGATCCTTCTAAACCCCAGCGGAACAGAGTTATACATTTATTTCAGAAAGATACTCCAGTAAGCATTAAAAGGGTTACAAAACCTTCAAACATTTAACTACAAAAAGGGGTTAAACTTCCCGGCCTAAGTTTCCAAAATCATTTTTGCCCCCCTTTTTGAATTTTGGCACCACTTTGATATGCCCAACTTGTTTGTTTGTTTGTTTGTTTTTGTTTTTTGTAAGGCTAAAAAAGACAAGTCGTCTTTCTGTTTCAGCCGTGTTGCTAAGGTGTGATCCAGAGGAAGGCAAAAACCCCCAATGAGGTAGAAGCCCAATTGTCCTCATTTAGGAAAAAATTCCTTCCTACTCCAATCTGGCAATCAAAAAATCCCTGGGATCAATGGACCCTCTCCTGAATCCTAGTCACTTAACTTGTTATAATTATTACCTCCAGAAATGCATCCAACCCTTTTTTGAACTCGGTTTATTGAATTCAATCATGCAAATCCTTTTGCAAGGAATTCCATAGTCTCACTGCTTTACATAAAGAATCCCTTTCTATGTTTATGTAGAAAATTTCGTTCCTCAAGACGTAAAGATGCCCCTTGTTCTAGATACAGCCCTGTGTATAAATAAATTTTGGAAGATTCTATATTGACCTTTGATGTATTTAAACATATTTTTTTGATTCCCCCGAAAGTCGTTTCTCTAAACTAAATTAACCCTAATCTTGCCAAATCTTCTGTGTACTGTATCCACCCAGTCCTTTATTTTTTTGTTGCCCGCTTTGACCTGTTCAAAGTTACAAATGTCTTTTCTGTGCACTGGGCCAAAACTTACACATATTCCAGGTTGGCCCTAACCGTGACTTTATAATGGGAGAATAATTTCTCCATCATGTGCATCTTCGCGACATACCCATTATTATACAGTCCATAAATATTAAGAATAAGGGTCTGTCTATCACATTACTTATTTTCCTTATGACACTAGGGTGTATACGATCAGGACTTGATTTGTCTATTTTAATTTTCTTAAGGTGGAACTGCACTTCTTCCTGGGTTAGACAAGAAACCTTTAAGGTGGAGTTTACCTCATCTCTCTGCTCATCAACAGGAAGGTCATCCTCCTCGGTAAATACAGTTGAGAAAAATGTTTTAATAGGTTTGCTTTCTCCTCATCACCATCACCAATACCTCCCTCACTACTTAACAAAGAGCTTACATTTTCAGCTTTAATCTTTTTACTATTTATATAGTTAACAAATATTTTGGGTTTAGTTTTCCTCTCTTTGGCAATCTGCCTTTCTATCTCCAGCTTTGCTGCCTTTATCATTATTTAAGATATTTTTTTCCTTATAGTTTTTTAGTGCTTAAACACTTCAATTTTCTTATATATTGCCTCCTTTAAATCTCTGTAGATCCACATTGTTTGTTTTCTGTTTCTAACCATTTTATTTGCATAACGTATATATCTCTCACAGTGGACTCTTAAGATGTTTTTAAAGCTCTCCCTTTTATTGTCTGTTCTGTTATTTTTGAGGACCTAGTCCCAGTCAATGTGGTTTAGTGTCTCTCTAAGCAGATTAAAATTAACCTTCCTGAAATTCAGTGTTTTTGTGGCTCCTTGACAAAAAAATCTATTAAAGGATACATTTAAAATTAATAAATTGTGGTCACTATTTCCTAGGTGCCACCAAGAAGGGCCTTTCCTCTAGTTGGCTCCTGCACCAGTTGGGAAAGCTAATTATCTTTAGTTATTGACAAAAACATGTTTCCTTTATGAGAGCCACAGGTCTCAGTTTCCCAATTTATGTCTGGGTAAATAAAGCCACACATAAAAACAACCTCATTAGGATTAGCCACCTCATCTATTGGTTTGAGGAGTACATCTTCCATGTGTTATGTTATATTTGAGAGCCTATAGCAGATCCCTAGTAGAATTTTGTCATTGTTATTACTCCCATGTATATCCACTAGGGATGAGCAATATTATCAGCAAAAGTTGAAATCGGCACGGTTTTTAGGCTTATCGGAAATTTCCGATCACGCAATATTTTAGGTGACAATCTTACAGATAATCTATTACTATTGCGCCATTTTCAGCATTTCCTGTCATTTTGGTGGTCAGCCAATCAGCTTCGAGGATAGAGGGGGGTGAGGAGGATGTACAACGTCACCACTTTGCGGGATATGGATCTCATTGGCTGCAAAAATCATGTGACCTCGTTTTATCTATGCAACTGCATTTCCTGTTTGAGCTCATCTCTGTCTATGTCACTTCACAGAAGGAAGTGTCTGTCTGCGTTTAAACCAATAGCTGTTCTAACAGCTCTGAGAGATAGTCCCTTCTAATACAAGAAACCATCCACCTACTACAGCTTAGAATAGAGTTAGATTAGAGAATTTTACTCTTAAATTTTGTTAAAAAAGTTTTAAGGATATCTACTGGTGTATATTGCCATGGGGCTGTGGGGGGGGGGGGGGGGGGGCCGCAGCAGCAGGAGAGGCTTTTGAAAGGAAGGGAGATATTTTGCAGCTCAGTGTACTCTGTGATCTTGAATTGAAAAAGCATTGTTTTTTACGACTTTTTTGGCCAGCAAACCTCTGATACGAGGTGAAATTGTCTCTTTTGTTTTTACAGTTCTATTGCAATCACTGCGTGTCAGTGTTTCCAAAAATCAACATAACTTATTCCTATAACTTTTAAATAGTTTTATTGAAGTCTGTGCGTCTGTTTGCTGCAAAGAGCTCAGTTTGTATGTATGTGTTATACTATTTTCCTGTAATTGTCTGTATCAGTGTTTGCGAAGACCGCCATATTTTAATTTCCCTATAACTTTAAAAACTCTGATTTCAGTCCGTGCGTCTTTTTGGGCATAGAGCTCAGTTGTATGCATATTGTATTATACATATTTGATAGTAAATTACGCCTGTAGTCAGTGGTGCGAAGGCTGCCATATTAATCCATACAACATTTAAATACTCTTATTACAGTCCGTGCGTCTTTTTGGGGCATAGTGCTCAGTTGTATGCAAATTGTGTTATACATTTTTGGTAGTAAATTGCGCCTGTAGACAGTGGTGCGAATGCCACCATATTAATCTATATAACTTCTTAATACTTGTATTTCACTCAGTGCGTCTCAGTTTGGCGCTAATCATGCATTTGTACGATAGTTTGTTGAAAACTATCAATTGTTAGTCCTACTGGGCAGTTGAAATCGCAGGGACTGAAGGAACTACACTGTTGATTTTGTGTTACGGTTCTTCCACCAGACCGCAGATATTTGATAGAAACAATCCTGTTTCTAATCCTAATTGGCTGTGATTTGCCGTCTTTCAATAAGAGACTGTCAAAAACTCTTCCATACCTTTTACATTTTTATATTTCTGAACATGGAGCGAACTGCAGGTGGTAAGCGAGCAAAGAGGGGTGTAGGACATGGAGGTAGAGATATGAGAGAAGGTGCTTCTTCCAGGGCTGGCGACAATACGCAAGCCAGCTGATCGTCGGTTTCAGGACCATCAGGCCTGCCATCAATGGGTCGGTGCCCTGTGAATCTCAGTAACGAAAAACGTCGCCAATCTGTTTCTATGTTAATGCAACCTGCATCTAGCATCTTACTCCTGTCCGCCCCCAGTCATGGCCACAAATGTCGTCATCATCATCGTCATGTGGGTCATGCAGGTGTTGGGGTCATACTGCGGTCCAGGACAAGGATAGTCAATGTCCAGTTCAAGTAAAATGATGGCTCAAATAATACTGCCTTTTGGCACTTTTTTTAATTTGTCGGTCATGAGGTTTAAGGTTTACTGTGTGGTACAAGACAGGGGTAGTGAATAGTTGTCAGTTTTTTTCTGTGACTCTTTTTGCCCATTTTTCTTGCCTAAGATGTAGCACGTATCCAGTTTCCTGTTGTGGATGTTAATTCCAGCTTCTCCACCCCTGTTTAGGTGTAAGAAGGAAGCTGTTGTTCCTCTCCCATAGACTTTAATGGTCATCAGTGATTATCTATTATTGGATATCCAATATCGGCTTGATAATTGCCGATATTGACTATCGATCCGATAACGATAGTTGACACAATCGCTTATCACTAATATCCACCCATAATGACTCCACATGCTCATTCCCTGTATTTATATCTTCCCACAGTGTTGGCTTCTGACAGTATTTCACATAAAGACATATACCTCTGATCTTCCAGTTTTTACAATGTCTTCTAAATGAACTGTAACCCTTTAAGTTAACCACCCAGTTGTGGCTCTCGTCCAGCCATATCTCAGTTATCCCCACTATGTCATATCTTTCTACATCAATAAGTAATTCTAATTCAAGCTTTTTTTTTGGTGTGACTCCTGGCATTGGACAGCATGAAATTTAGAGATTTTTTGATTTTCAATTTTTTAACCCTGTCCTTATTAACTATTAATACCCCCTTTCCTCCACTCCACCCCTGATTTATTACTAATTACCAGCTTTCTATCTTCACTATCTTGCATATTATATGTGCAGTTGTCCTTCCCCCAGTCCATAATTTAAATATTCCCCCAACTTTTGTCCCCCAATACAACTGCACCCTCCCCATTTATGTGCAGCCTGTCCCTAGCATAGAGTCTGTAGCCAAAACAGAAGATAGCCCAGTTCTCCAAAAGCCCAAATTCCTCTTTCCTACACCAATTTTGAGTCACTTATTCATCTCTCTAATTTCCTACTGCTTCTCTGGTGTGGCCCACAGTACAGGTAGTCAATTTGAAAATACTATCTTAAAGGTCTTTGCCTTGAGTTTTTTCATAAGTCCCTGAAATCTTTTTCAAGGACACTCTACATAAGGACTACCAGTTGTTCCAATTTTTGCTCTTCCTCATGTATAATTAAAGGTATGAGGTTGTAAGAGCATTCAGTTTCAACAATTTGAATTAAACTTTATCAGAATAGATAGTTGTGGGCATCTTTTTTAACCTCAGCTATGAAGGTATCATGTCTTTCTGAGTATATTGTTTTAAGATGGTGAGATCCCAACAAATTCTAGTTTCCTGTGAAATAATGTTTTCTAATTCTTTTAATTTGGTGTGAAACTCAGTACTCTGCTGACTGAGAGTGTCCTGGAAATCAAAAACCTATTCCACTTTGTCTTATCTGTTGTGCAAAATACTAGAAGCCATGGTGTATAAGGCTTGTATGCTTGGAACACACAGTTCCAAGTCATACTTCACGTTAGTTACAAGTGCAGAAAAAAGCGTATGCTTCAGAAATAGAAGATTACAACTACAAACAAAACTACATTTACCCAATAAAATAAATATTTCTTTATTGAAAGTAAAGTAACACAAATACAAAAATAAACAATAGCAGTGCAAAAAATTGCCTGGTGAAGCATTCCTGCGAAACGTGTGTTGGGTCTTTTCAGCGTGCTATTTGGTCTGTATTATCCCATTATTATGGCTTTATTTTGAATTGGTTAGTTATACACATTGGTTTGATTATATATGTATTATTTATGTTACCTTGTTGGGGCATTTGTATTTTCTGAATATATTATTCTAAATCATGTGTACTATTTTTATTATCCTCTTTTTTGATTGAGTTATTTTGATTTGGAATATACTTACCTAAAGCACTTTTGGCACTTTTTTGCACCACTATTGTTTATTTTTGTATTTGTATTACTTTACTTTCAATAAAGAAATATTTATTTTATTGGGTAAATGTAGTTTTGTTTGGCGTTGTAGTATTCGGTTATAATTTACCTGTGTGGTGGGTTTATTTTTTTGTTATTTGGTCCGGTCTTTTTTGATTGGCGGTTATATTAGAAATAGAAGATTGATACATAGAAGAAATATGCAATTGGAGACCGTTTTACATGGCAGCACAGAACCAGCATACAAAAGACAGAATAAGACAGCTCAGCTCTCCAATTGTAGGGTTGCACAGTAAAAACTCAAGAAAGTTCAAACGTCATCTAAAGGATGCCAGCACTGCCAAATAATGTAAAATTCAAGCTTTTTAATTGTAGACAACATACATCCAGAACACGTGGTGTCAAAAATGTTGCAGGTATGAAAGCTAACGCATTTCAGGTCAATACTAACCCTTAATCAAACCTAAATACGTACACAAAGTATAGACATTCTCAATCTGTCTAATGCGGCTCTTAGTGTAGCTCAAGAGGAAGTTTGTTGTTAATAATTCCATTAATATGTTTTCTACCTTCAAAATAAAAATGGATCTCTCATTTTAGTTGGTTGAGCTGCAACTCTGAGTCACTAAACACCAGCATTCCACTGGAAGTATCCCTACCAGCTTTAGATAACCATCTTGGCAACTTTGGTTCTTTTTCAGCTGATACCATTGCTTATATCAAAATGGTTGTGTGTTTTTTGATGCAACATATTTTTTTCCTATTGAATGACCATTTTTATTTACAATTAATCTGCATTTTGATGGGGCCTAACGTTTCATCTTCGCTTGCCATCGATGTTTCATGGGGACGAAGGTGCTTATTTTTTGTTTTTAAAAAAATTTCCCCAAAATGAGCATTGAGTGGCATGACAAAACACCTGATGCCTGTGTAATTTGGCGTGGTCCAGTGTCTGTCATACTATTCTTTGTCAACTATTTAAATAGTAACCCGCTCAACCTCAACTTCACATATGCCATCCAAAGTTTGGAGATATTGTTTTTGGATCTGTGATTGAGGGTTGTTCATGAAGAGATTATTCAAGCAACTACATTTTGCAAAGAAATTGTAGGTAACACGATTTTACATTACCAGAGCAACCACCCAAGACATACCAGGTTGTCAATCCCTATTGGCGAATTAGGGCAAAACGGAACCCCACTGCCGAAAGTTGAATGACAACAGATCTATTCACATTTACAAGCCCAAGGTTATCCCACATGGGTTCTAGATAGGGTGACATGGATTGTAAATGCTAAATCACATGAAATTCTAAAACCCTTGGGGACAGATTTTCTACTTCGTTCTATTTACATATTAATTTTAATATATCAAAAATTTATTATTTATTTAAAAAAATATTATAAATTATTTTTATATTTATAAAAAACTTACCGATACTATCTGAGGATTCTCTATTGTCGCAGGTCTTGTTTAATGGATGTAGAGTAGTTTCGAGGTATCCCAAAACTATTGGCAATTTCATCTCACCCAATGATATTTCAGCTTGTAATCCCCTTCCTACATGGCTATCACAGTATGGATTTTATAGATGTGGTAGTCACCCTTGCAAGACTTGTCATTATGCAATACCTACTAAGTCCTTTTGTGTAAACCATCGAAATTATCCGACTAAGCAATACTTCAACTGTAACAGACCTTCTTAAATGCCCTTTTTCATTGACTCATTTCAACTTAGATTATATAGGTTGTACTTTTCACAAATATAAAACTAGAATCCTTGAACATCTCAATAATATTAAAAATCCAGTGGGACATAACAGCACGACACTTTGTAAATTATCATAATTCTAATGTTAACTCCTTTTGCATGTTTGCTATTGAAAAGGTATCATTGGGCAGATGTGGTGGTGTTCCCTTTAAAAAAATTTCCCCGAGATTGTGGGGGTATTGGTTATGACTATAAATACAATTGCCCCTTTAGGTTCAAACGTAAAGAATAAGATTTGCTTTCATTATTAATTGGTGTTTTTTTCTGTGTCTTGCTTTCAGGTTTTGTGCCTGTGTTTTTAGAGGTATATGCTTGTGAGGGCTCAGGGCACCTTTCTTTCCCCCCTCAAACAGGGATTTGTTATTGCATTTATTAGAATCAAGTAAATAAGTCTAACGCTTTTTGGACATATTTAACTATGATTAACGGTCGGTAATGATCTGAAATGCGTCAGTTTTCAAGGCTGCAACATTTTTGTCTCCACGTGTTCTGGATGTAGGTATTCTACAATAAAGAAGCTTGAATTTTACATTATTGAGCATTGCTAGCATCCTTTAGATGACTGTAGATCATATACTTATATGGCTTCCAAGCTTACCCAATAATACTCACCTCTCACAAAATATGGAAGACTAAGGGCAACATGTACGAATGAGTAATTTTCACTGTTTTGGTGAGAAATGAGCCAAAAGTGAGTGTTCCGTCTTTTTACCTATGTATGGTGTGTAGTGATGAGCGATTACGTTGACTATCGTCATCGGGTCGATAGTTGATATCGGCTATTATTTCCGATAGTCGAAATGATTTCCCCGATACATAAAGTCTTTTAAAAAAAACCCTTTAAAACCCCCAAAACCTAAAATTTTTAAAACACCCCCAAATCAAATATTCTCACATTTTTAGGCAACAAAATTAACAAAATCACAAAAAAATCAAAACCCCTTTCATTCCCTTTTTACCACCACCCTTTAAAACCCCATCCCCCACAAAAAAAATCCCTTTTTTTTTTTTCAAATTTTTCCCCTGCCGGGAAACGCCATCCCCCCAAACCTCATTCCCAATTTAAAATCCCGAAAAAGGGTCTTTCAACCACATTTTAGTTGAACTGGACATTGCTATATTTTCCCCTGTACGCAGAATAACCATTAAACCGTCTGCCCCCAAGATTAAAAAGGGGGGAAAAGGAGTCTTTGAACCCCATTTTGTTAAAAAAGGGATTGACTATACTGCCCTTTGTACCGCAGTTTGACCAAAAACCTGTCTGACCCCCGATTAAAAAGTCCCGGAAAAAGGAGTTTTTGAACCACCATTTTAGTTTCACTGGACATTGCTTCCCTGCCCTGGGCCACAGCATGAGCCCCAAACCTGCATGCCCCAGATTTAAAAAGTGCCGGAAATGGGGTCTTTTAACCCCCTTTTTGTTGAATGGATTTTGAAGCTGCCCTGGACCGCAGTATGCCTTTAAACCTGTCCCCCCCAGATTAAAAAAAGTCCAAAAAAAGGAGTCTTTGAACCACTATTTTAGTTTCAGGGGAGATTGACTATATCTGCCCCTGTGCCACGCATGAGCCCAAACCTGCTAAACCCGTTTAAAAGGGCCGGAAAAAAGGAGTCTTTCAACCACCTTTTAGTTTACGGAATGGATGCCCCTTCTGGGCCACAGCAGAGCCCAAAACCTTTATGACCCCAGATTTAAAAAATTCTAAAAAAAGGGTCTTTAAACACCTTTTTATTTAAAATGGAATTGACTAGACCTGTCCTGTATGCAGTATGCCCACAAAACCCTGTTGACACAAAATTAAAAAGTGCGGAAATAGGAGTCTTTGAACCCCTTTTATTTAACGGGACATTGTTATACCTGCCCTGAGCCAAGCATGATTTTAAACCTGTTTGATCCAAGATAAAAATTTGGCACTATGCTTTTTGTACATGATGTCTTTAAATTTTTTTTTGGTAATGCACTTGTTTACAAAATTTTTTTGGGAAAAGTTTTATTTTTTGTTTTACATTATTTATTTTGCTTTTTTTAAGTGTATAAATACAACATACACCCCCCCTGCTTTTTTAAAAGGTTTTTTTAATGTGTAGATGTGTTAATTCTTTCCAACCCCCCCATAAGTAATACAAATGCCTAATCATCCCAAAACACTTCTTAGTTGAAAAAAACATTGCCCTCCTGGCTTTAGATGTTCCCCAATCAATTCAATGGTTTCATTTTTTCCAAATCCTTTTCTTGTTTGGGGACGGGGATCCCTGGGAGAAAATGATGCGACCCCATAGTGACCCAGCCCAAAAAATTTTTAAGCCTCAAATTGTGCAATTGGCCCAGCCCGGGAGCCCTTTTTGACATATTTAAACCTCACGAATCACCTTTTTCAAATTGATTTTTTATAAAAATTTAAGTTTCCCCTGATTGTCCCTAAGGTGAGGAAGTGCCCCCGTCCCCATCTGTTAACACGGAGGTCCAGCTGCCAGTTTTACGTGGGTGCGGTTTGGGCCCCAAGTGGCATCCGTCATTATTACCGATAAAAATGCCCTTATGACCAGAAATAAAACAGGGCTAAAGCAGAGTGCGGAACGGGTGTGGTGCCTCAGCCTTACTCAGACAAGAAGCCTGGGAAGCGTTTGCCCTCGTATGAGTGGGGGCCCAATTGAGCTTCATTGGAAATATGGTGGTTAAGCCCCTGTTCCCCAGGTGCCCTTTTTTTGGCATTTTTTTCCTTTTATAAACTGTGGGGAAATTGTCTCTGTTTCTTTGTTCTTGCCCGTGTTCCATACTCCATGCCCTCTGAAAAACCTAATATGGCGTTTTCCGTCTCCCCCTTTGTCCCAATTCAGAGGAATTTTTTTACCGTTTTTTGTCATGAAGTTTTTTAGTATTTAAAAATTCGAAAACATTTTTTTAAAATAGGAGGAAATTTCCCACCATGTCTTTGTTTCTATTTTTTTAATTTTTTAAAATGGGTTGTCTAAATTTCAGGGTTTGTAGCTATTTTAAAAGATCTTGCAAAAACAAGTCTTTTGCAATATGTGTCCTTAAAACAGTGTCCTACCTTTTCTTTTCTAAAAGCACATACTCTTTAGCCACTCTTGACAATTGTGGAAAAAATGTCTGTTAGAAACCCTTTTTTACAAAAAGCCTGTAGTTGCTGCATTTCACGCAAAATGCCCCAAAATTCAAAGCATGCCCCATGACCCCAATTTTGACAATTGGAAGAAAAAATGTTGTTAGAAACAATTTTTTAAAAAGGGCCTGTAGAATAGTGATGTCCGCAAAATCCCCCAAAAATTCAAAACTGACCTTGACCCATTTTGACATTTTAAAAGAACAAAGTCTTTAGAAAAAAATTTTTTTCAGAATAGGACCTGTGGTATTGCTGCTTCCAAAGTGCATGACCCAAAAAATTATAAATATGATTTTCCAGGCATGTTAAAAATTGTGGAGGAGAAATCCCCACTTAGAAGCCAATTTCTGTTTCCCAAAGGACCCTGATTATGCTGTTCTCCCAAAAATTTTACCCCAAAAAATTATAATTATGACTTTAGCCACTGTTAAAATTTGTGAGGAGAAATGCCATTAGAAGCCACTTTCTGTTCCAAAGGGTACGTTTGTGTATCTCACAGCACCCCTGACCTCAAAAAATTATAAAAATGACTTCTCCATGTTAAAAATTTGAGGCCCTGACCCCCAAAATATTGACAATGCGAAAAATTTAAAGATGAAGTGAGTAAATGGAATATGGTTTTGCATGAAAACCTTGGGGTCTTTTACAGTTCCTCACAGCAAAAACCCCGCAAAATTAAATGTGGGAACTGAGATAAAAATTGCAGTAAGAAATGATCATTTTAAAAAAAATTTTTCAGGGACCTTTTTGTTGAAGAGGGAAATTTAAATAGACGGCAACTAATCGGGACCCGGCAAGGGGCCACAACATCATCGGAACTTTCCCGATTTATCTTGATGAAAATCAAACGATCCAAAATTTCTGGGGGAAAGCCGGATGCGTTTGTTGAATGACTGCTCCGCTGTGCTGAGGGCCGCTCAGTAGACGCTGGTGTGGGGGAGGAAACACCCATATGGCGTGGCGAGGAGTTGGGCCATTCGTCCTTTTGGATACCCAGAAGGGCTATTGGTCCGGAAAACTACAAAAAAACGGTGTTGAGACGAGATAGTCGTGCACCTTATCTTAAGCTGGTCTGTGTATTGGTTGTTTCCTGTTTTTCATGCGTTGGTGAGGTGGTAAATAAAGATTGCCAGAGGTCACCTTAGGCTTCTGCCCCCCCTGCCTGTGCTGCTGCCGTACGGCTACTTTGGGCCCCTTTGCTGTCACGTCGTGATTTGTTCCCCGTAAATTTTGGGGAAGTGAAGGTTCCCCTTTCCCGCATTTTTTCTCTCTATTTTAGTGGGGGGAAGGGGAAAATGCGAGTTTTGTTTTGTACGGGATCCCCGGGAGGGTGGCCCCCCGTAATGTTGTTCATTTTGTGGCCCTTTAAAGCGAGGTTTGTTGGAGGAAAGGGGCATCCAAGATCATGTGAGAGATGGGGCCTTTTTTCCCAAGCTCTGGTTTGGGGGGCATAGCAAACTACTTCCCCATCTTCCTCCTCCCCTCAAATTCGCCCAACCTCTTCCAAAAGGGAGGGCGTCGGTAATGTCGGTGTTGGAAAACCTCCTCCTCCCCCCGCTTCCCCAGGCCAGCTTTAACAAGCCCGACTTCCCAGATGATGGACCTGGAGCTGAGGGCCGCCTTGCATTCCCCGGCCCCCAAAACCCCTGCCTAATGAAGACCCATAAAATTGGAAACTGTCGGGCCTTGTGGATTCGAGGAGAGAAAGGTCCTTTCCACGGTCCCCCCCCCCCCCCTCCTCCCTCGCTGGCGGGGGCCCGAGTTTCACAGTGTCCAACGTATTCCGAATAAGATCATTAAATGCTCTGCTGACAAGGGCATTGTCCCCACTGCCATTTTGGTGGCTTCTTCAAAAACTGGCAAGGATGGGGCAGAGCTCTTTCACCCGATCCCCTCTCGGTGGGTAAACCCGAGGTTTGCCGGTGCTGTAGGATGTGTACTTCGTACGGGGTATGGTTTTGGGTGCTCCACAATCGTGGGCATGTGGAGGGTGGAATTCGCTGTTGCCACGTAACAAAAGAGACGGTTGACGGGGTGGTGAGCGACGCTGCAACGCAGCCGGCGGATGAAACAGGGTGCAACGGCGGAAGTGCGAACTAGCCCCGAGCCTTCTTAGAGGCAGTCCCCGACCCCCGGGGAGCGCTTTAGAAATTTTGGAACGACGAGGTTCTGAATGTGCCCGGCAAAGGGATGTGCTCCCGCCACCGATTTAAGGGCGGCCCGCAGATTTCGCCCTTTATCGCTACCACCCTTTCCCGGACAAGGTTTTGCACCGCCCGCGTCGGTCTCGTTTTCGGAGAGCCCCCCACAGTTCGTGACCTGAGTGTTGACGGTCTCAAGACGATTAATTTCAAAGGACTGGGTTTTTCGGGCAAATGATGCCACCAGGGACTTGGGGGAAAAACCCTGCAAACCCTCCCCGCGGGTTTTGAAGGGCGTGCGCCGAGCTGAGAGCCACCGTCACCAAGACATCCACCCCGTACCCAGTGAGTGTACAGAGAAAGGGCCTTGGCGTGCTTTTTAGTCCATGTGTGGTGGTGAGATGGCTTTTCCGGGCAAGAGCAGACAAGCGCTTGAAAATTTTTTGAGACATGTGGTGCCGGGCGGGCGGCTTTTTGGAACGAATGCCCGCTCGCATTGATATTGGGGGCAGCAAGGGCCCGAGTGGCGGAAAACCCCTCTGTGTCCACCAGACGGAAAAGGGAACATTTCCAAGCCAAAAGCCCGGAATGCCCAATTCAGGTTTTGGCTTTGGGTGGTTTGGGTTAAAGTGTTTCTTCTGCTCCCAACCCCGGGAAAAAGAAGGTTGGTCTAGGACGGCGCTGTAGGGTGCAGGTCGTCAAACTGGCGGGGGGAAGGGATGGATGGGTCTTGGTGGTGCTGGTGGTATCGGGCGAGGTGGAGGCTGAAGCGGTCTGATCCCCCGATCATAACTCTGAGAGACTGGGCGCTGAGGCCGCTTAATGGTGGGGGAGGAGGAGGAGGCCCAGACAGAGGGTGTGACGTGGTTTGGAAGCCGGCGTCGGGCTGGCCCTTTTTTTGGCCCAAATGTTTCCCTCCATTTCAACTCAGCTTCGCTGCATGTGATGACATGTTGGTGGTGGTTAAACCCTAAAATTCTTGCCTTACTTATGGTTTATGGCAAAGGCGGCAATGAATCGCTGGGGGAATCAGAGGCTTGTCAAAAAAAGGCCTTGAGAGGTCATGGACATTTTTGAGGGTAAACGAGGAGTGGGGGGTTTTCCCCTGACCGTGGCTGGCGGAAAAAATTTTCAGTGGACTTGGGAGCCCCCTCCCCTTTTTTAGGCGGGACCCGTATTGAACTACCCCATCATCTTTTTTCCCCCCTCGGGGCCAATGATAAACGCTCGAAGAAATTCTGCGGAAAAAAACCGGGTGGTCCGCAATTGTTCATCTCATCATCAAAAAGGTGACTTGGTCATCCTGACTTTTGCATCCAGAAACTGGGGCTCAAGTAAGGGGCACTGCAAGGCGTTGCAAGCCGGATTTTTGGATTGGGCGGCTTCCTTTCCCCCTCTGATGGGATCAGTAACGGGGTCAGAGCAGGCAAAAATCATCCCCCTTGGGCCCCTTGATTTTTAACATGCCTTCTGACCCCAACCGCATTTTTTCATCAAAGAGGTTTCAGAAAAGGATTATCCACTGGTGGGTCCGATGAATTTGGGTGCCTTTGCTTTTGTTGGTGGTGAAAAGTGAGTGATGATGACATTGTGGCCCAGATGGGAGGACGAGGAGGTTAGATGCTGGGGCAGGTTGCATTAACCCTGGAGAACGATGGCGACGCTGTTTTTTACTGAGTTCACAGGGCCCTGACCCGCATGACAGGCCCGACGGTCTTCAACCCCCGATCCCCTGGATGTGTGTTGTCGCCGCACTGAAGGGGGACCTTTCTCATACCCCCACCCCCATGTCCTACCCCCCCTTTTTTTTTGTTACCACTGAATTTTGCTAATGTTAGAAGATAAAAATTTGAGAAGGTATGGAAGGTTTTAGAAAGGGCTCTTATTAAAAACGGCAAATCACGCTATTTCAAATCCCTAAATCAAAACAAAATTGTGGATTTAAAAAAATTTAGTGCAAGGTACTTGTCAACAAGCTTGATGACCAAAAGTGGAAAAAAACACCTATCTGAAAAGTATAGGTAAAAAACGGGAAATTTTTGTCACCTATCAATACCTGTGGTGATACAAAATTGCTGTATTCAATTTAATGCAAGGGGCTCTATCAACAAAGCTGACCCGCGCCAAAGTGAAAAAAAAACCGTATCTGAAAAAGCATCGGATAAAAAGGTATTTTTGGCCCCTACATTCACCCGTGGTGACTACAAATTGGGTATTCAAATTTAACTGCAAAAGGGGGCTCATAAAAAAAGTGGACTGGGCAAAGTGAAAAAAACCTATCGAAATGATACGGATAAAAAAGGTATTTTTGGCCCAATAAATTTACCGTGGTGGGCTACCAAATTTATATTCAAATTTAAAAGCGGTGGCTCATCAACAAAGTGGCCTGCACCAAAATGAAAAAAAAAGTATCTGAAAGTATAGGTTGAAAGGGATTTTTTGGGCCCCATCAATTCACCCCGTGGTGCTGCAAATTGCTGTATTCAAAATTTAATGCAGGTGGCTTATCAACAAAAATGGCCTGCGCCAAATGAAAAAAGAAAAACCCATCTGAAATGTATACGAAAAAAAAGTGGAGTTTTGCACCTAACAAAAAGACCTGCATTTTCTAGAAAAGATCTGTACCTAAAATTTAAATTCGGCTGCCCAATTCCCAAATATATTTTAATAGAAAACTGTTTAAAAATAAAGCTTTTAAGGCAATGCTACATAAGTCTGGGTGCTCAAAATCCCGTTTCTTTAAGAGCTTGTCTGTGTTGCCCCCCCCCCTCCCCCCGTCCCCCCTGTACTTTAAGCGGTAGAGCTCTCTTAAAATTCTTTGCCCAATACTAAAAACTGCAAATTCTGATCAAATAAATTCAAGGATCACAGCTAAAAGTAGAGCGTCTTGTGAAAAAATAGAAAAATTTCGGAGCTGTTTGCAAGAGGGAGGGCACGTCCTCGCTTTGAGTTTTGCACCCATGATCATGAAAGGAAAGGGTGGTTCTATGTAAAAAGAGGTATGTGTTTTTCCGCCAATTTCAAGCATACACTCCCGCATGCGTGCCCCACAGCCCACCCTGCTTATTTCTAAACTGATTTGCGGCCCCCAAATTTAAGGGAAACGCCCAATAGGCGCGTATTAATAGATTATGCACAGATTTAACCTAATTATCGGTATCGAAAAAAA
>JAODAL010035166.1:0-43272 GCA_025379985.1 Phyllomedusa bahiana | reverse complement strand
CGCTTGGGCGGTCCAGAGGATCCACTATCCGCCCGTTGAGTAAGATCTGGCCTGGATCCCGCCAGGTGCTCTGCCGCCTGACGCTGACCTTACCACCATGTGACTCAGCAGTCCAACAAATTGCTCAGCAAGCACAGCAACTCATCCATCTCTCCGCCATGATGCAACATTCACTGGCCGCTCAGCAGCAGCAACCCGCTCCCATGGCACCCGCTGCTCCTTCGGTTCCTGCTCCGACCGCTGGTCCTAGGCTCCGTCTGTCTATGCCGTCCAAATTTGATGGGGACTCAAAGGCCTGCAGGGGCTTTATCACCACAATGCTCCCTGCATATCGAATTAATGGACAACTAATTTCCTACCGAATGGTCAAAGGTGGCGTTCGTACTCAGCCTTCTCTCCGGGAAAGCCCTGGCCTGGGCTACCCCCCTCTGGGACAGGGACGACCCGATCACAGCCAATCTTGCTACATTCCTCACCGAGTTCAGGAATGTTTTCGAGGAACCTGCCCAGGCTTCTTCTGCCGAGACCTCCTTGCTAAACCTACGCCAAGGGGACTCATCTGTAGGTGACTATGCCGTACGTTTCTGCACTTTGGCTTCCGAGTTATCTTGGAATGAAGCGGGCATTGATGCACCTGCAAGACAGGCCTCTCCAGCCGCATCAAGGATGCCCTCTGCCCGGGACCTCCCCTTTTCCTTGAGTGACCTTATCTCCCTAGCCACTCGGATTGACATACGTTTCTCGGAACGCCAGGAGGAACTCCGGCAAGAATGAGAGCAGGCTAGACCCCGCCGTCTCCCTCGTCTGGCTCCAGTATTTCAAAGGCCGCCACAGTCGCCCTCTCCGCCAGCTGCCAAGGAGGCCATGGAAGTGGATAGAGCCCACCTGTCTGCGCCAGAGCTAACCAGAAGACGTGAGGAGAATCTTTGTCTGTACTGTGGCAGCTCAGACCATTTCCGCAGATCCTGCCCACTGCGCCCTCAGCGTCCGGGAAACGGGCGCACCTGGGGTACGTAGGAGAGGCGTCCCTAGGTGAGAGCAAGTCCTCTCCTCGCCTGACCATGCCCGTGATCGTCGGCACTGGGTTTGGCTCCCAGTTTCACGTTGCTGCTTTCCTGGACTCTGGGTCAGCTGGAAATTTCTTGGACACTGCACTGGTGTCCCAGCATAATCTCCCTGTGATCCGCCTGGAGAAGCCCCTACTCATCTCCTCTGTCAGTGGAGAGATTCTCAAGGATCCCATTTGGTTCCGCACTGAGCCTCTGTTCCTACAAGTAGGGGGTTCTGCACAAGGAGAGACTTGCGTTTTACGTACTACCCCGTTCTTCCTCGTCCATTATCCTGGGTCTGCCGTGGCTGCAGCGCCATGCTCCCGTGCTCGACTGGCAGATGGGTGAAGTCTTGAGTTGGGGTTCGGAGTGTCAGTCTTGCTGTTTGGTGGCACCTTGCCCGGTGCTTACCGCTTCTCCTGTGTCGTCTAAACCTCTGATGGGCCTTCCAGCACCATATCAGGCCTTTGCAGGCGTCTTCTCCGAGAAGCAAGCTGAGACATTATCGCCCCAACGCCCATATTACTGTCCTATTGATCTTCTGCCCGGGACGTCTCCTCCACGGGGCAGGGTTTACCCCCTGTCGGTACCTGAGACCTTTGTGAGAATGGTTATAACAGGTGTGGAATCTATCTTTTATCCACTCCTTATCCAATTAAATACCTCCTCCGAATTAATTTTATATTATTGTGCCGGCACCGAGCTGGGAAACAAACCAAACCCCTTCCCCGTTGGGCAGTAATCTGAATTTTAATAAAGTAAATTACATTCCCAATAAAACTTTTCAATCACTGACTATTTTTAACTACATGATTGGTTAAATTTGGTGGTCGCAAGGGGAAAATTTTAATTTGCATGTACGTATGAAGCTTAGCTTTGATAATTCCAAAGCGCTCGTATCATCTGGGGGAAGGAAAAGGGCCCTTGCTTTCTTGCTTTAACAGGAAGCATCTGTCTAAAGGGAAAAGGGGGGGGGAAAAATTTTGATAGTTCTAGGTTTATAGCGAAAAAAGCAGTTTAAACAAACACTGAGGGTTTAAATAAGAAATAATGATGAAACAACTTCTGATTTTTTCCTTAAATACCAACGCAGCCCCCCCTAAAAACATCAAAATCGTTCTAAACGCCCCCCCTTAGAGCGGGAGGGGTGATTGATGCTCTTCCTAATGAACAAGAATGGGTAAAGGGGTTCCCCCCTTCCTTAGACCGGGTAAAAAAGGGTGTTAAACCCCCCGAACCATGTAGCTTCCCAAGGGGCTAAAAAGAAACCCCGGCCTCCCGCGAGCCTTTGAGGAAGGAGGATTTGCCCCACCCCGCCAGGTGCCCCTCAGGGGTCCCTGGGAGGCACGTGGATTGTTACAATCTCATAACCTAAATTTTTTGGGAGAGTCATGATGGGGGGGCTTAATTGCAGCTATACCGAAGGGCCTGGGGTATTTTTAAAACCCCCTTTTTGCAAAATAAGTAATTTACCCACATACCTTGGATGGTTATTGGGGCGAAAGTGTTCAAACCCTTTGACCTGCCCTAGTTTTGAATTCATCGGCCCCCCCCTTGGGTTGTCCCTTTTTTTTTTTAAATACATCCAACAACAACTATGAAAGGAAAGGGGGAAAAGTTCTGATGATTTTTGGGTCGTATCACTTTCTTGCAGGGAAAGAAACCCCCCCGGGGGGGTTCTTTGTCATTTCTTGGGGTTGGGACCCGGGAGACAGGGGTATGGTAAAATCTGGGCTCCAGAGAATCTCGACATTTTCTCACCCACCCAAAGTCCCGGGGAGTAGCTTTGTCAGAGTCTGGATCTGGAAGGGGAGGTAAAACACTTTTTGCATGGATTGTTTCAAATCATTACACGTTTTTTAAAATATTTAAAGCCTATTTTCCCCTCACTAAACTGCATGTGGAAACCCCTTAATCTGGGTGGGCCCTTTTGAGAATACTTCTCCTGAGCGGGTGACCAGTGGGGCTATTTGGGGGTATTTTGACAGAATAGATGTAAGGGGTGATTTTGGGGCCGGGGGAATAGATTTTTTATTTGCTACTTTCAAAATTTTTTTTCAATGGCGTTCTTTCTTTCACTTTCCTGCTGAATTTTTGGGATGGTAGCGGGGTCAGGCGGGGTCACTCCTACTAGTTTCCAAATGTCTCGGGTTTACTTCTGCGTGAAGAGGTCCTTTGGGCAATTCAATAACCCAGGGACCCCCAATCTGCATATCAACTCAGTCAATTTTTTCTCCGGGTGTTCTGGAAAAAGGTTTAAAACTCGGCCCAACCCTGAGAACTTCCCCACCACCACACTTGTACTTTCCCAAAATTTGGAAATTCAATGTGTTCAGCGGGGGCCGTGGAAGGATATGTGTTTACCCAAATGTTCCCTTTGGCGGGGGCATCACCTCCTGGGTACCTTCTAGCATGGCTCCCGTGGGGGGGAAATGAAGATTCGGGTGCAAGGTTTCTTGTTGATTGAAGAAATCATCGGCTAGTTCTCTGGGGGTGTATTATGAGCCCATTGTATGCAGCTGGTTTAATCCCCTTGGTAAACAAAGTTATTGTTTTTCCCCCTTAGAACCCATCTTGGTGTATCCTGCTCCAATTTCCCCCCACTTTCCTTCCTGGGGTTTTTTTCGGGTTTTTTTTGAATTGTCTCAACGGGTTTAAAACCTGGTTTCCAAATCTTGTCCGGTTTTTTTTCTTGTTCTTCTTATTCTTTCCTCTTCTTTATTCTCACCTTCTTTTTCCTTCTTTCTTTTCTCATTTCTTTCTTTCCTTTTTTTCTTTTCTCCCCTTCTTTTCTTTTTTATAAAAATTCTCACTTTTTCTCACATTCTCTTTCTTTTTCTCACATTCTCTTTCCTTTTTCTCACATTCCTTTTTTCTTTCCTTCTCTTTCTTTCTTCTCTGTTCTGGCAGCACATATACGCCACCCCTGTTCCTCTCGAATCCGGGGAAAGAGACTGGGGCCTTTGCACCCAAAGTTTGCTTGAGGGTTTCTACTTCCACTGTTCATTCTTCCTGGGTTCTTCAAAACGGCCACGAGTGGCAATGGAGAGCTCCCCAAGGTCTAAAGGCTTCTTGTTTTTTGGGGGCATTCACACTGTCGGAACCTCGCAGGTCCCACCGGGCCAAAGCATAGGCTGGCGGTTTTATTTCATGGTTTCCCTTTTGGCAGCTACAAGTTCTTTAAACCCTTTTGGGGTGGCTTCTCAAAGGAAAAAGTGCACCCTTTCCGGTTTTTTGAAAAAGGAAACCCAGAAAATCCTGAGGGAAAACGCTTGGTCTCGAATTCGGACCCATCTGTAAAGGGAAACTAGTCTAGTTTCCCAACTTAAATGGAGAAGTGGGGAAGATGGGAGGTTTCGCCTCCCTTGTTAAAATTCAGTAATAAAAAGGGTTCATCCGCGGAGCTGTCTTCATCGTGGGCTGATCTCATCTTCCCCCCAGAAGGAAGAAGTGGCGGGTGAGGGGTTACTCCTTCAAAGTGACATTTTCAGGAAAACATAAGGGGATTGTATAGGGAAAGGCGCTGTTTCCGAATAGGTTGCTGCGACTGTTTCGGATCCCTTTAGATCATGATGGCAAAAATTTGCCCGGGATGGCCTAAAATTATGTTTTCATTTCTTCAGAAGTCTGTGTAGAAATGATGTTTGAGTCAAGTAGGACGTCGTGAAAACGGGATTAACTTGCAAGAATAGTATCCAAAGGTCTCATACGTTCCCCAGTTTTTGGTCGGATTCTGAACTTGGCCATAGTTTTCAAAAATAGGAAGAAGTTAAAGGGGCTGGGGTTTTCCCGGATTCCCAGAGCGGGTTTGTAGGATAAGTTTTTCAGGTTTAAAAAACCTCTTTCGCCAAAATGAGAGTTCTTTGGGTGTAACTAATGTCCTTGAAAGAATAGGTAAAACTTGCATAAGACTGGAGGCTTGGATATCCATTGACGACAGAAAGTGACGAGGCCTAGAAATCCTTGAAGTTGTTTTAGATTGTTCGGTGAAGAAATGAGCATCACAGCTTTTTTTTTTTTTTTTTCCCGATCATCGGTAAGGTGTTTTGGTGCCCTGTGATATGCAATGTCCGAGGAATACAACTTTCTTAGAACACCATTGGAGCTTGGACTGTGAGACTTTGCAGTTGATTGTGCCAAATGTTTAAAAGCCAAGAGAAAATCATAAGTCCTGTAGGGCTTTAGTAACTGTTTGGGTGAGTTTGTGAAAACATCCTATCCCGGTGGGTGAGTACCAGGAAAGTGAAAGCAGAAGGGGTTTTATAGTCCTTGGTATGGGACCAGAAGAAGACATTGCAAAACCAAACTGTGAAGTTTGCGCTGAAGAAGGGGATTTGGGTTAGGAGAACATGAGCTTTGGGGACACGGGTTTTATAACCGTGGGCAGCAAAAAGCTCCTGAGTCCTTAACCAAAAGGATTTTGGAGGTTACCCGGGTAACTTTCTTGTGAACAGGGAACCGAGGGGTTAATTTTCAGGAGAATGCAGAGGTGAGCACCTCATTATCCAGGATTTTTTGATTTGTGAATCCAGAGTTTTTCTTGATCATGCTTTAAAAGGGGAAAGAGCAAGCGGGCGAGGTGCACCCCTTTCAAAAGACATGTAAGGGGAGAGGGGATGCCAACATCTCAGGACCTTTAGAACTTTCTTCAGGGGGTACTTGTGTGAAAAGTTAGGGGGTATTGCTTGATGGGATAAATAGTGATTGTGAAGGGAGGAAAGCTTTTTGGGGCTTCAGTGAAATTTATATTTTAGTCCAAATTTCCAGAAGAATTAATCTGATTAGAGCATTATCGTTTTCGAAGTCAGCTTCAAGCAGATAGTTGGGGAAAGGAGAGATAAGTGGGGTTTGCAGGGAGTCCCTGAGTGTTCAATTTTGGCACAGGGGAGGTTTAAGCTTTTGTGTTTGGTCTCCATCCATTCAAAGCATGAAAAGTAGTCGGAAGAAAGGTATGAGTCCGGGAGTGTCAAAAATTTCAAACCGATCTGGGGCCCTGTATCTTAAGGTAAGGAAGTTGGGGGCCATTAATTGAAGATTGACGGTCAACGGGTCAGAATTTACTTTTGTTCTCTGAACATTGGAAAACCGGTTTTGAAAAGTTTTTGCGGAAAACCTGGCTGAGGACGATAGGGGTGTCTTGAGGGGATTTGACGCATCTTGAGGATATGCTTGTTTGCAGGGGTTTGGGGTTAAAATTGGTAACTTTTCGTCCAATGAAAAGGTTATTTGAAGGACGAGGTCTGCGTTGTGTTTGTTGGGTTTAATCTTGACGGTTGAGATTCAAAAAAATTAACTGGGTTGAAAGTTTATTTAAAACTTGATGGGATGGCCTTTGTTGTGTCCATTTGGTAGCAAGATTCCTCTTGTCCACGGTTTAGGGGCACTGGGTCATGAATTTCCCGATCGGTTGCGTAAAAACCGTTTTTGAGTTCGGATTTTTCCCCAAGGTGGGTTCTGGGAAAGGGCGCAAACCGTTCTCGATTGGGCTGTGGGATACCCAGGGAAAAAAAGCATTGGTTGATTGTAGGAGGGTTCTGGCGAGTAAGAGCCCCCGTGGGAGCCTTTAAGTAGGGTCACTTTAGAAAACCTTTTTTTATTGTTGGAGAATCAGTCGTGCCTTTCAATGGGAGAATTGCTTCCGGGTTTAAATTGCTATTTTGTTTGAATTTTTCAAAGTCCAAGTTGGTTTAGTAAACCCATAAAAAAAACGCCGTTTAAAAGAGGTTTTGTTAGCTTTGTTCATGTCAAATCCAGGTCCGGGGAATAAGGGAGACATCCGGTATAAAAATTCTCCGGATTCAGTATGACCTGAGTAGAAATTTAAGATATTTCCGAGGTTCAGCCAGCTTCTTTTCCCCAAAAGAAGACACGGCAGAACTCTTCCCCGATTAGAAGTACTGATGTCCACAACAGGTCTTCTTGTGGGTTATTTTTTTTGAAGGCCAAAATAATCCCCCTTTATTTGGAACTGGTAAGTCTTTCCAAGGGTGGGAAAATGTCTTTTAATTTGGTGAGCCTGGTAAAAGCCATAGGGTTTTTCTTTTTTTTTTTTTTTAGGTTAGCATTTGGGTCAGTAGATTATTTACTTGTTGGATGAAAAAGGGTGTAGTTGGTTTATCCGGGGTATTGTAGTGGGCTGAAGGATGGAAGGTCAACTGGTAGAAAAAGGAATCCAGGGCGGGGGTAGGGGGTGGTGCTCCCAAAAGGGGGGGTAAGTCCATGAATGAGTCTGGTTTGGGGTGTAGTAAATTGGGAGTGCAGCAGTACCGGGGTATACTTTTGGCAAGGGTGAAGTTCCCTGGAAGGGAGTGGGGTTTTAGTAAGGAGAGCCTTTTTTCTTCGACATTTTGGCCCTGTATTTGACCACATCCGTATTTCCCCTTTGAGGAATTGGGTTGTGCCAAAACAAGCGGGGTATGGGTTTTCACAGCGTTTGGGAACGAAAGCTGCCCGAAAAATTTTTCGGGTTTTGGACGGGTTTTAACTTTCTGTTTGGGCCCTTGAAGACGTTAGTATATTTTTGTTTCAGCCGAACAAATTGTTTGGAACTTATTATATGGGGTTTTTGCATGCACAATGTAATCCAGTTAATCTCTTTCCAGAGCAGCAGTCATGTGCTGTTAGCAAAAGGGAAAAAAAACGGACTCCCTTTTAAATTTTGGGTTGCAGATGGAGTCCTGGCTCCCGTAGCTAATGGCAACTTTTCCCCCCCCCCGTCTTTCCCCTTTCCCTTGCATTGAAATAAAACAGCTCGGAGGGGAGGGGTCTTAGAAGCGTGGCAAAGGGTATTGGTTGGGGGTGCGGTTGTGAGTTGCAGGGTGCTTTCAAGAACATTATCACTCGACGTTGCTATAAACCATGTCAACCCAACAAGGAGAATCTCCAGAAGGGGGTTTATTCGAAATCCTCCCCCCGCGGGGGCCGGTTCTTTTCGTGGTAAGATCAGTAAAGAACCATCCTCTGCCCCGACACGGAGCTTTTTGGGCCCCTCGAGGAGCCAAATTTTACTAAACGGACCTGCGAGGGGGGGTTTAACCTCATATGGAAAAGTGAGGGGGGATGAAGGGAAAACGCCTTCAACACCCCCAGGGGATTTTGAGTACCTGGTCTTTTCCTTCGGGCTCTCAAAAGCCCCGGCCGTCTTTCAAGAATTTGTCAAGCTCTTCCGGGGCCTCCTGTACCGTGCGGGTTTGTCTACCTAGACGAATTTTGGGGTTCTCCCCACCCTTGACCATTCAAGTTCACGTACGACAGGTTCAGTGTCTAAGGGCCAACCCCTCATGCCAAGCTCGAGAAGGCCTGTTCCCTCAGCAAAGCTACCTTTTTCGGCTACCATTTTCCCCAGGGCCTGCCCAAAACCCCGAAAGTTGTCTCCGTCCACGTGGGCCCGCCCCCCTGGGTCTCCGACCAAAAAGTTCCTGGGGTTCGCCCAAATACTACAGGCAATTTTTTTCCACATTTTTCCTCGCTGGGTTCTCCCATAGTGGCATTGACCAAAAAGAACGCCCTCCAATGCTTGGCCCCAGCGGCAGGGAAGCCTTCACGAAGTTTAAGTCGGGCCTTTCCCCTGCACCTTGCTCCCGACCCGATACGGAAACCATTTTTCCTCGAGGTCGAGCCTCCCGGTGGGGTCGGGGGCCTACTCTCCCAGAAAGGGCCAAAGGGCCCGACCCTCATTGCTTTTTTTTTTCTAAAAGTTTTTCCTCTGCAGAAGGGGAAAATTACTCTATCAGCGACCGGGAGTTATGGGCCATAAAAGCGGGCCCTCGGGGAGTGGCGGTTTTTTTTGGGGGAGGGGGCTCGCACCCAGTAAAGCTTTTTTTAACCAAACCACAAAACCCTTTTAAAAATTCCTCCAGCCCTGCTAAAACGCTTACTTGCTCCCCTCTTTCCTGCTCTTTGGGTTTCCCTTTTTTTTTTCCCTTTTTTTTTTTCCCCCCGGTTTTTTTTTATTTTTTTTTTTTTTTTTTTTTTTTTTTTTTTTTTTTTTTTTATTTTTTTTTTTTTTTTTCTTTTTTTTTTTTTCTTTTTTTTTTTCCCCGGCCCCTTTCTTTCTTTTTTTTCCCCCCCGGGAACGAAATGCGGGCCCGACGCTCTCTCCCATGCTTTGGTTTGTGACTGGGGACAAAGTCCACCCAAAACGGCACTTTAAATCCCTCCGAACGGTTTCATCTCTTTTGCCCCTGTAGACCAAAAAAAGTTTTTCCCCCGGCAAGCATCCGCCCCCGCCCACCTCTTCGGAAAAAGATACACCCTGGGGGTTTTCCATTCCCTCCCATATGGCGGGAAAACCCGGGGGAGTCCCAGAGTATTTGTTTCCCTCTTTCCTCCGGTTTTACTGGTGGGGCGGGTTATTCCGGGATTTCGGGATTTTCGGGGAGCCCGCCTTCTGTTCCCCCGAAAAAAGTCCCTTGTCTCAAACCCGGGCGGGTTCTACCCTTCCACAAAACCGTTACCCCAGCTTTTCCTTTGGGAAACCCAATGTGGCCTTTGGTTTTTTTATCCCGGATCTCCCCCCTTCCCCCCGGTGATCGGGGGGGTTTTACTGCCCCGGTTTTAAATATTCTCACTTTTTTCCCCTTCCCGGGTTTCTACCCTCACCCCTCGCCTTGCCATTCTTTTTTGTAATTTTTCCGGCTTGCATGGGCTTCCGTGGAAACTTTTAAAGTGTCAGACTGGGGTGTCCAATTTGTTTTCCAAAAATTCTGGGGGTTTAAAAACCCCCCTGCAACCCCCTACAAGTGAAAACGGGACTTTTCTTGGCCTCCCAAACCCCCCAACCCCCCCAGGCCCCTTTGGGTTTGAGAGATTTAAACCCAAACCCAAACCCCCTGCTCCCTTTGCCCCCCCAAACCAAAAAATTCCCCGCGCCCCGGGATGATTGGTCCAGCTTGTTGCCCTGGGCTGGTTTTTCCTTTTAAACTCTTTGGGACTCGGGTTTTTTTGGGGGCGGCTCTTTTCTTTTTTTTTAAAACGGGCGTTTTTCCCCGCCCCCCCCTTCCCCTTTTTTTTGTCCCCTTTTCTGAGGTCCCGGGCCGGGGAAATGGCTGGTCCGGGAACCTGAAAAGTATCGAAAGCGATCCCACCTTTTCTTACCCCTTTTGGCTTCTGCTCGTCCCCAAGGGCCCACAACTGAAAAAAAAGGGGAAGCCCCCCCGACATTTTCCCTTCCCCGGGTAAAACAATTTGGGGTTTTGTCGGCTAAATAAAAAGGTTTCTAAGGTCCCCAGTATAAGCGGGGTTCCCCCCGGTTCCGGGGTCCCTTGGGAGGTCTTAAGCGCATTTAATCCCAAGGGGAAATAAAACCCCTCCGCCTTCCTCCCCTAGGGAGGGCCCCCAAAACCCTTCCATGCCCTTTCCTTTTTTAAAAACCCGGTCTTTCCTAAATCACTTCTCCCCCGGGTTTTTTGCTCCTCCCACCCCCTGAGGCCGTTTGCCACCGGGGTTGTTTTTTAGGGTTTAAGGAGTTTCTGGGACATAAAGAGGGTTCAGAGGGAAGCTTTTTTTTTTTTTCTCATTGCTTGGGCTTTGGGGGCCCAAAAAAAGGCCCTTTGGGACCCTTTGGGGGAAAAATTTTTCGGGGCCCGTAAAAATATTCAGGGTTCCTTCAGGCCCAAAAAAGGGGGGGAGGCCGAAGGGGGGGGTACTGCCCTTGGGGGGGGGCCGGGCGACCCCCCCGCCCGGGTCCCACCACACCTGTGGCCCCCGCACGAGCTTTCGCCGCCGTCCCCCCAAATTTTGGGCCCGGTGGGCCCGCTCACCCTCCGGCCGGGTCCCCCCTACTTACCCCCGGGCGGCTCCCGGGCGGGCACCCCTGTCCCCCAGGCGGCGGGGGGGTCCCCACTCTTTTGGGGGGCGCTTTTTAAGGGCCAGTCACCGGGTTAATAATTGGGTTTTGGTATTTCCCCGGGGGAAACTTCCCCTTATTTAATTTCTGCCCCTTCTTTTCCCCGGTTTTCTTTAGTCCCTTTTTAGCCTTAGGAAAGAAACCCAAACCCTTGTTCTTTTTTACCATGTACCTTTACCAAATTTTGTTTTCCTTTTCCCCTGGGACTACGCATCTTGCCGCCTGCCCTGATCTTCTGCCTGTCCACTACCACGAACCACAGCCACCTGTCCTGACCTCCTGCCTGTCCCCGACTACGAGCCTGCCTGACAATTCTGCACCACGCTACACCTCGGCTGCCTCCGCAAGCAAGTCACGTCAGGGGTAGCGACCTGGTAGACTCCCGCCGCAGCAAGTCTATCCAGCTTTGCGGCAGGCTCTGGTGAAAACCAGGACCTACTTAGATTCGGCTCCCTGGCTTGGCTTACGCCATCGCTTGCGGTGGTCCAGAGGATCCACTATCTCCATCCGTGACAGCCACTTCTTTACCTTTTCTGCTTTCACTGGTTCTGACCCAATTTTGCCTGACCATTCTACATTGTGTTTGTCTGTCTTGTCTGTTCAGTGCTTGCACATATTCATGGTAAAGACTACAGCCAAGTTGTCGGCAACTGATTTGGGTCCAGTCGGAAAGCAGGCAGGGGCAGCCTTGGGGGACTTACATAGTTACATAGTAAGTTTTAAAAAAGTTCAACCAAGGGTGGTGGAAATGTGGATGAAGGAAGGGGGATAAGGAGTTTTTAAGCTTAGTTTTCCCTACTGATGAAGGCTTTGAAACCCATAAGGCAAGAACCAATCTGCTCTAAGGAAGATTTCATTTCTGATCCCAGAGTTACCATCAGACTGGATCTAGAATTTTATATGGCTACATACTTATAATATTTTTTGTTTCAGGTAGATATCTAAGCCTTTCTTGAAATCCTCACTTATTCCTGCTGTGACCAACTCCTCAGGCAGGCTATTGCACAGATTCACAGTTCTCATCCCCTCTGGAGATTGCATCCTTTTTTCTCCAGACAAAGGGAATGTCCTCTTGTCTTTTGAGGGGGCTTTACATGAAATAACTTTTCAACATACTTTCTGTAGGGGCCAAAAACTTTTTTATATACTTATATAAATAAATAATGTCCCACGGAGCAGCCTTTACGCAAGACTAAATAAGTTTAATTCTTTTAACTTCCCCTCATAACTAAGATCTTCCATTCCCCTGATTAGCTTGGTTGCTTGTCTTTGTACTTTCTCCGCTACATCCTTTTAATAAACTGGAGCCCAGAACTAAACAACATATTCCAAGTGAGGCCACACCAATGTTCTATACAGCAGTAATATTACTTAATGCTAGAGTGCAATTTCTATCTGTCTCTATTCGTGTATTCTCTCTGGGGGTACCTAACAAGTTTTTGTAGAAGCATGCACATGGATTTCTTTAAGTCCTTTTTGATAGTGATCGAACTTCCTGTAACAAATCAACTGTGCATGCGTATACAGTACTATAAAATGTAATAGAAGCTCTCCATCCATCAAACCAATAAAATATACTCTTTGCATGTTACCTTCAAAGCAAAAATGTATTTCATGGAGACAAAAATTAAATGTATACTTTTCCTTTTTTAATTATTAGGCATAACTCAATGTTCATTTATTCAGAAAACTAAACATAAAATAAATCATTAGCTGAAGTAAACACAACAAAGAAGCTTGACACCAATGTTCAAAGGATAATTTAAAGATTAATGTGCAACTATCAGATAAAGCAAACTGAGGAAAGTTTTTCCCTATAGAAGTTATCACTTTGGATTGCACTTGCCACAGAGCAGTGAGATCTCGCTGTTACGTTATAAATAACACCATTTATTAAAGTCACAATTTGAAATGAAATTTGTTATGTATGAGTATAACTAAAACCTGATCAGTTCACACTCTCCTCTGTTTGCCTGGGGGATATTGGGAGGTAAATAGATTGCTAGAAAGCAACCTGTGACTACAGCTTAAATTACATTTTACCAAGTGAGTTGAATGACTTTTTAATTACAGCACTGATATCCACATGCTGTCACCACTGCCTGATATAGCGGAGAATGATTTGATTTTTAACTTTGATGCACGAAGGGGAAATGAAAAGTACAGCTTTTTTCTTAGAATTGTAATTTTCCGCTTCCTTGCAAGGGAGGACCCTAATCTTCAAAGCCTTACAGTAGATTATGTTTTTGGCGATTTAGAAAAATGTGCAGAAATGTCGGATTCTCATAAAATAAAGACTTTTTTTGCCTTCTTGATGATCATTATAGTTAAGAATTGGAAAATACAGAATATTCCTATACTTGTTAAGAACTATTGCATTTGTAAAGGATTTTTCAGAAACTACCAAATAAAAAGTTTAAAATATAGTATATAATGACAGTATATATAATATATAAAGGTCTTACATAGCTAGTTATCCCATCCCATTCTGTATTTTGTTTTAATTTGTGATCTAAGAATTTGAATTGTGCTGTCTTCTTTAGTAAAGATGCTCTTAAACATTAGACAAGTCCCTGTGAGCTCCAACAGCAATCAAAAGTATAAGGAGATATCTGAACTGTCCTCTAGTGGTGAAAGTAAGTGCAAATGAGGTTTGGGCAGGTCAAAATTTTTATCCCAAACCTATTTCTCTGCCAGATGATCTATCCAGTGGTTTGTCTCCTGCTCCCTTGTTGAATAAACATTGCACATTGACATGATGTTGTTCAAATATCTTCAATAGTAAGTCTCATTCAGTCATCTGTATTCTTTAGGCTTTGTCAACATCTGCATCAGAGGCTTCATTATGAGTCTCCTTGCAGCTTCCATCAAAAAATCCCAAAAAAATAGCACAGCATACTGTTAAGTCTCTTTATATGTCCCTCCATCTTTTCTAATAGTAACTGACCTTTTCTCTGTTCTTCTCCCAAGTCACCATTTTCGTGTTTTTATTTTGTTCCCTACCACTCCCTATATTATTTATCTAAGCCAAGCTGAGACACTGAAATGATGAAGATAAGTTTTACCCTGTAAAAGCTTTTTTAAGATTTTTTAATTTCTCATTTATGGTATCAGGAAAAGAACATAGGTATGTGTCTGCCTAAACCTAGGTTGCTTCTTTTGCCATTTCCAAATCTACTTTTGGCAGGCATAATACATTTTGCTATCCAGAGTTCTGAAAAAAAGATTGGAACTGAAGGTATTCTAGAGCTGAAGTAAGTACTGATTGGGTAGGAGAAAGCAAACTCATGACTTTATTAGTTCAGTAAATAGGTTCAGGGTCTTTTGATGTCAAAATCCCCAAGAAAAGCAGAAAACGCTGCGTTTCTTTTATAATATCATGGTACATTTTACTGGACTTCCACCTAGATGTCTTACAAAGAGTATGATTTTGTTTCCTTTGTATTTGTAAATAGATATTATGAGCGGCATGTATGAACGGGGCTGCACCAGAAGTCTGGCGTATTTTTAGCCTGACATCAGACGCTTCCCTGTTCGCATTAGTGTAACGCCTCCTGTATGCCCAGATCAGGCGCATTACAGAGCAACCATGGCACTTTGTAATGCACCTGATTTCGGGGGACGTGCAGGAGGCGGAGTACAGTAGAACTGTATGAAGCTATAGATTTATAGCTTCACTACGGCATTTCTAGGTGCATTACTGCTGGAACAGTAGTATAAGTGGAATACCTGTGCCAGAAATGTCGTAATAGCGCTAGAATGTGCCTAATTTATGACCCGCAGTAGACCGGGTTTATAAATCAGGTACATTCTATACTAGTATTATGTGCATGAAATTTGGCATTTAAACACCAAATTTCATACATGCCGCCCTATATTTAATAATCAAAGTCCTATTTATGTTACCAACTTACATATGAATGATGCTCTCTAAAAAATGACATTCAATAAGACATAGGTTTTCATCTGAAATGAGAACGACAATCTAATTTACTCAAACACATTAATAATATATTTCAAATTCTAAACTGCATTTTTAAGCAAAACTAAGAGCAACATGTATGAAAGGGTTTTTCACCCTTTTTTCTACTTTAAAATTCACCTAACTGAGCCAGCTTTGATGAAAAGGGGCCCAACTATGGTTTTATGCGCATTGTTCAAAGACGAACACTTTTTTAAATGCCCTACTTTGGGGGGGTGTTCTGGGGGTGTTATGGAGGGTGTCGCCCCCCCACTTTCGTAAGAATGTGGGGGGAAAAAAACTGGGCGCCATTACTGCTTCCGGGCAGCCCAATCCCCAATTTGGGTTGCCTGAGCCGAGGGTCAAGGAAGCTAATTTTCCATTAGAGCAAAAATGTCCAATTTTTTTCTCAACTTACACCAGTACAAAAATTTAAAAGTAATTTCTAAATTATCAACTATATAAAAAAAATTAATTTACTTTAATAAAAAATTATCATAAAAAATTAAAAAAAAAATATATAATATCCCAAAAATAAAAAATATTCCTATAAAATGTATTTAAAGTTAAAAGAAATCTAAAACTAATTTTTTACATTAAATAACCCATTGATAAATTGTTCAAAAAAAAAATTTTTTTTTTTAACCCATTAAATTTAAAAAATTTTTGTGTTTTCCACCTTTTTTTCCACTACTGCAAAACCCAAAAATTTTGTTTGGCTTTGGACCTGTTTGCCCTCCAAGAGGATCAGGGGAGGCTTGAAGAGGGATCTGGGGAAGGGGGGCTTTTTGGGGTTCGGTTTTGGGGGGGGGGGCTGTGGGAAGGGGGCTTGGGGGGAAGGGGGCTGTGAAGAGGGAGCTGTGGGAAGGGGAGGTTTTGGAAGGGAAGCGGGGGAAGGGGAGGTGTGGGGAGGGGAGGTGTGAGGAGGGATGCTGGGGGAAAAGGGGAGGTTTTTTGAGGAGGGAGGCTGTGGGAAGGGGGGCTTTGGGGAGGGGGCTGGGGAAAGGGGGGGCTGGGGGGAGGGGGCTGTGGTGGAGGGAAGCGTGGGGAGGGGGGGTGGGGGGGATGCTGTGGAAGGGGGGGGCTGTGAGGGGGAATGCGTTGGAAGGGGAGGCGGGGGGAAGGGATGCTGGGGGGAGGGGGGCTGGGGGGAGGGTGGCGGGGGGGAGGGGAGGGTGTGGGAGGGGAGGCTGGGGGAAAGGATGCGTGTTAAGGGGAGGTTAAAACTGTGGGAAGGGGAGGCTGTGGGGAGGGATGCGTGGAAGGGAAGGCGGGAAGGGGAGGCTGTGGTGTGCCTGCTGTGGGGGGCCGGCGTGGGGGCCGTGCTGTGGGGGTCCCGTGCTGGGGGTGCCGTGCTGTGGGATCCCTGTGGGGGTGACATGCTGTGGGTAACATGCGGGGGGGTGACGGTGTGGTGTAACATATGAGGATGCCATGCTGGGGGGGAGGGATGCTGGGGGGTGCATGTGGGGGGGACTGCTGGGTAGAATTTTGTGGAGTGACTAATGTGGGGATGACATCTGTGGGGAGGGAGCTGTGGGGGTGACATGCGGGGAGTGACTTCTGTGGGGTGGCATGCTGTGGGTGACATGCTGTGGGGTTCCGTGCTGGGGGTTAATGCTGGGGTGAATCGGGGGGTGCTGTGGGTGACATCTGGGGGTGACATAGTGGGATGCTGGGGGGGGGAATGTTGTGAGGTGCTGGGGGTGACACATGTGTGGGGTGTGGGGGGGGGGGTGGGAATGGGGTTGAGGGGAGGAGGTGGAAAATTGGGGGGTGTTGGGAGGGTCAGGGTCAAGACATGGGGTGTAGGAATCCATCCGTGTTACCCTCCCTGGGGTTTGGGTATCTAACCACCCGGGGTTTTCCTACCTGCTGGCGTTGGGTATTAACCCTTTTCGTGTTTTCCTCCCGCTGGCGTTGGGTATCAAAGCCTTCTTGTGTTTCCTACTGTGGCTTGATATCTAAGCCTATCCTGGTTATCCTGCCTGGTGGGTTGAGTTCCAACCCCTATCCTGTGTTTCCCTACCGTTTTTTCCTGGGTCTTGCAGCATATATGATATGCTGTACTTGAAGCTTGCTGGGGGCGTGTCTTCTATACGGTATGTCCGACCCCCATAGATTTTTAATGTCACTTTTTTCAAGCGCACGACACATTTGGGGAAAACAGCAGGAAATTAGTTTTTCAGTGAGAGCATGAATTTACTGTATTTTTGGGCTGTACTAGGGGGTGCAGCACTGGGGGTGAAAAACCACTTATGGTATTGAAGGTGGTAGTATACAGATTTGACCTGTGTACACTGGGTCTCCCAAACTATTGGGGGTAATTTACAGTTGCAAAGCCTTGACACGGGTGTCTCCCACTATATGGTACTGTATGGGATAATATACAGTCTGCAGGCTGGTAAAATGGTTTACTACTATATGGTCCTGTATGGAGGAAATATAAGTCTGCAGAGCCGTGCCCTTTTGGTGTCTACACAATTTTTCACTGTATGGAGGTAAAATTCTTTCAAGCCTGTGCCTGGGTTAAACAATAGGGTCCCGTATAGAGGTAATATACGTCTGCAGTGCCTGTGCACTGGTGTCTCCAAATATATGGTCACTGTATGGTGGAGTATACAGTATGATGAGCCGGGGTTTAACAGGTGTCACCACTATAGGTCCGTAGGGGATAATAACATCTGCAGAGCCTGTGTACATGGTCCCTACCACTAATGGTCATTGTATGGTGGTGTATACAGTTTTGCAGAGCCTGTGTACACTGGTGTCTACCACTAATTCACTTTTTGGAGGTAATTTTAAGTCGCAGAGGTTGAACTGCGTCTACCATAAGGTACTTATGGGGTAATATACGCCCAAAAGGCCGTTTCATGGTGTTACCACATAGCTCCTGTATGGTGGTAATATCAGTCTGCAAGCCGTGTACACTGGTGATACCATTTAAAGGGTCATTTTGGTGGAAAAATTTATTCGCAGACCCTTTTACACTGGTGACTCCCACTATTGGTCACTGTTTTAAGGTAATATCAGTCGCAGAGCCTGGTACAGGTGATACCCTTATGGTCACTGTGGGGAGGTAATATACATCTGCGAGCCTGTGTCCGGGTGTCTCCCACTATTAGTCACTGTTGGAGGTAACATACAGTCTGGGGGCCCTGTGGAACATTGGTGTTACCACTTTTGGTCACTGACGGAGGAATTTCCCCTTGGAGAGCCTTTTCCCCTGTGTCTACCATATATGGTACGTAGGGCAGAAAATATCAGTCGCAGGGGCTTTTACATGGTGTCTCCATATGGTCACTGTAGGGCAGTAATACAGTCTGCAGACCCTGTGTACATGGTGTTTCCCACTTATGGTCACTTTTATGGCAAAATATACAGTCTGCAGGGGGTTTGTGTACCGGGTTCTCCACTAAGGGTCACTGTATGGCAGAAATAACGTTGCAGGGCTGTGTCACTGGTGCTACCACTATAGGGGTCACTGTAGGGCATTTTTACATCTGCAGGCCCTGTGTACTTGGTTTTAAAAAATATATGGTCACTGTAGGTGGAAATTTTGGGTTGATGTAGGGTTTTGTTCGGCACAGTTGGCGTTATCATTTTTGGCTTATCTCCCAGCTTTTGGATGCGAATAGGTTCCCAACGTTAAAAAGGGGTGACAGCTAACCCTTTTTTTGCTTTCTTTTACACCTTACATGGTTTTGGGGGCGGGGTTTTTTAAAAAGGGGGTGTGGATTTGGAAAGGGGCGTGGTAATGCAAATTATTAATGGGGGCATATTCAGGTTTAGTGCCTAGGGCAGCATGACCTATAAATACAGCCCTGACTATACTATGTAATCTTGTATTGTCTCTGCTTGCAGCTTAAAATTTAAGTGTTTTTTTTTTAAATTTACATAAAAAATTAAAACCCAATTTATTAAAATTTTGTTACGCAATAACATAGTACAAAGGGTTTAAAAATTTGCTATCATCTATCCCGTCAAGATGTTATAATGTTAGTCAATTAAGACAAAAAGTTAACAATTAATTTATTATTAAACACTAGTGTCAATAATATATGCTTCATAATTTTGAATATTGCATACAACGCAATATGCCATTCTAGTTTATTATAGTAGGTGAAGGAAAGGTAGAACTCATAATCACTACACTCTGTAAATAAGTGTATGAACCAAGCCTGCAAAATTTTTGAGCTTTCTCGGGAGATAAACTGTACGCCCATTATTTTATGATTTCAACCCGCTGTTTGTTACATTTTATGATTGTCAGATCTATGTGTTTTTGAAAAAAAAATTTTGAATAAAGCAACATGTTTCCTTAAATCCTTATGATATTCATGTGCCGGTGACTATATGCTTGATAAATGTTTATATAAAGTAGAAGAACTGTGTGTTTCAATGCAGAAATCGAAAGAAATGTACCTGCCAATGTGGGACAGTTACAGTTGTTTCATACAAATCAAAAACCCTTTTATGCAGCTGGAACCTTCAAAAAACATTTTGTAGAGCCTGAGTTATTGGGTATTATATGTTATATGTTTTTAAAATTTATATATATATTTTTATATATATATTTATATATATATTATATATATATATATATATAATTTAATATTTATATATGTAGGTGGGACCTTCTATGAATTTAATTAGGGCCACAGAGCTTTAAGTTATGCCTTTGCACAGAAGACCTGTGGTTAGTTCTCCAAAATGCTTGGAACAACCTTATTGCTAAGTTCCTCCTAAAACTGTGTGCAGTATCTAGAAGAATTGATGCTGTTTGAAGGTCAAAGGTGGTCAAGCTAAATGTTAATTTAGCTTATATCTCTTAATTATTACTTTACTTTGCAGCATTTCTCTACATCTACCCAGAACTTATGCACAGCACCATATATATGTATAAATGCATTCTGTTAATTGACTAAGCATTCTCTTTGTATATGCATGTGTTTGTGTGTTTATATATATATATATATATATATATATATATATATATATATATATATATTACTGTGCAAGCACAAAGTGAAGTGATAAGTATAGGATATAAACTAAATCATATCTGGCTCGACTAACCTTGGCCTTCAAGCAGCATCAGTTCTTCTAAATACTTGCACACAGTTTTTGAAGGAACAGTTTTTGTCCAGGTCAATGAAAACTTGAAACCTGCAAGTTTATCGTCATAAGTCAAAAAATATAAAAATCCTCAAAAATTAATGCTTCTATTTTTTTATCTCGCTATTAAAGTGAAAGGGCTGAACTTATCAGGACAAACTGTTTTCCATAAACAACCATCTCGAAGGCTAGTTGACTGCGATAAGTCTAGCTTCTACCTTTTCATTTCATTCCATCTTGATAATTACATAGACTATTACGTGTAGTTCCCATTCAAATAAGCAGCTGTTTAACAAAAGAAGTAGAAGTAGCCAAACATTTCTTTTTAACTAGTTCCAATGGAAAATATTAAGGAGTCCTCATAGTAATTAATGTTTTTAATGATTAATGTTATTTAATTTTTACTGTTGAAAGGGTAGTCTCATTAAGCAACCCCTTTTTTCAGCACTAGCCATCTCTACAATTATCCCTCTTAAACTATTTTCCTTTTTAGCTTTTTTTGAGGGAAGACATTAGAGATTTTTTTAGAGTCATGAAAAGAGTATTTTCTCCAAAATATATCCAGAGCCATTTTCCTAATTTAGACCAAGAGCTTGGATCACTCTCTCCGCCTTACATAGCCTTTCTAAGTGGAGATATCTTCAAATTATTGGTGTCAAACATAGTGGTATTTTTTTTTTAAATTAAAGAACTTAAAGTACCACTCCAGGATTTTAGTAAAGTACATTAGTAAATGCCTTCAGGTACACTGTAGTAGCAGTAACTTTGCTTACCTGCAGCTATATACAGGATTTCTGGCTGATGCAACAGTCTCTGTTAGGTTACATGACGTTCCCTCTGATTAGTTGAAAAACACTGTGTCTCTATGCATTCCTAAAAGACTGATTTGAACCTCTCATAGGAATGCATAGAGAGTAATTTCTGGGTCAAATAACAATGCTGTGTCTAAAACTCACTCTGTTGCCCAGAGCAACCAATCAGAGCACCTACTTCATTTTTCCACAGCACTATATGAAATTAAAGGGGCACTGTTATTGCCCCCCCCCCCCATTCCTTTTTTTGATGTATGGCAACAAAGAGATTTTTAGACCTAGACAGTTATCATAGATGCGGCCCTTAGAGTACAAGTCACATGATTCAGTGGCAGCAGTGAGAAATCCTGTATTCAACTGCAAGTAAGCAAAATTACTGGCAATAATGTCTACCTAGGAGCAATTTATATTGAACTAAAGGAAAAAAAAAAACCTGGAGTGGTCCTTTAATTGTCTCATTGTATAAAGTGCTGACAAGTAGGGTCCTCCAGTGTGAAAGATGTTTTTTGTACAATAGCTACACATTACTCTGGATTATTGATATGGATTCTTAATTAGGTTCCATCTATTATTAGCACAGGAATCTCCAATATGATATTGAAAATTGGTTTCCTAAACCAGACACAGTTTTTTTTATCTACAAAAATAAATAAAAAATGCATTTTTTTATTTCAAGGAATTAGTGCTTTATAGGTATTTAGATAAGTATTACAGAATAATAACCTATCACATTAAATACCTGACAGCACCATGGAAATCAAGCTATGCCTCTTTCCAAGGAAAAGCCAGCAGACCATGGAAGCAGCTATGAGTGGTAAAACAATATACAAATTATTGAAATTCCACACCAAAACATTAAAGAAAAGATAACCATTTAACTAAGTATATTACACTTTTAAATGCTTTAGGAAGTGGGAATTTATTTTATATTTTAGAAAAATGATCCATATTACTAAGCATCAAGGACTGTGATACAAGGGGGGAATATCAGGGGCACAGAGGCACCCAATAAGGAGAGCAGAGAATTAGATCCCACTGATAATCTCAATTATACACCAGGGGAAAGGATAAACCACACACAGAAGGGTCTCTAGGGCACAATCCGTCTCAGACAAATACTCAGGCCCCACCTCCTTCTGCGCAACTTGGGGGTGACCAGGGATACGGTACTCAGCAACAGCTCACAATCTGGTCTTACTCAGTCTACACTATAAGCACTACACATAACCCCACATAATCCACACCCCCAACAACCCACACACTGCTATCCTCTTTAAAGAAAAGAACTCTATGTTACTGGTTACGTGCACCAGCAATCACTTCAACTCTGGATATACAGGGTCCATTCGGGTAACAAAGCAAAACTATTCAAGTTTTAAACTTTACTATAAAGGTACAGTGTTTGGTTCCAAAAATTACAAAATAGCAGATATACATAAAAACATGCAGAACAGTATATAAACAAAAGGGATAAAACAATGAAAAACAGACCTTCACAGACCTGCAGCACTGAAGAGAAATGGACAGATCTACTCTTGGTGGTAACTCCTGGCTCTCACACTGGTCTGTGATACCACAAAGTGTTTTATGGAAACTCCAACCTCTCCCTCAACCTCCTCTCCTCTTTAGGTCATAGAGGGGATGGTTAATTTCTTGCTGGGGACAGTAGGAAAACCATAATTTCCTCTTAGGAGTCTCCTAGCTAGAAAACATGACCGCCAAGTATGAATTTTCCAACCCAGGCATACCAAATATGAATACGATAGATTCATAATTTGGGACAATTTCCATTTCTGTGGTTGCCTAAAGCTGAAAATTCTCACATACGAGGCAGAAGGTATGGCTGGCTTTGTTAATGCCATAATGTCATAAATGAGTTATGGAAAACATGGATTATGGCCAAGATTTGTTTGAAGTATAATTTTTCCCATTGTAATGTAAGGTTTTGTGGGGACAGTTAGGCCTCATTCACACGGCTTATTCTGGGACGGATTCCAGCCATCCTGCGCGCCATATTTGCGCTGCAGTATGACTGGAATCGGTCCCAGTCATTACAGTAATCCACAGTTCTCATAGAGAACTATGGATTCCGTCTCTTCTCCCCGATCAGCGAATACGCAGAGGAGGGAGAAAGTGACATGCACATTATTTACAGCATGTACGCGCCGTGAATAATGAGTGTCTATGGGGCCGGCGAGCTGCCGCCCCCCCCCCCCCGCTGCGAAAACCGTCCCCGCAATTACGTCGGCAATAAGCCGTGTGAACATTGCCTTAGTCTGGCTTAAGTTTACCCTCCTTCTACTTTTCCTAATTAACTTGCCTGTACTAATTGGCACAGCTGTCAAAAAGACCCACTAGGACTGTGCCTGCCAAGCGACTGTCTCTCACCCCCCCCCCCCCACACACACACACACACACACACACTGGTATCAAATGACTGTAACAGTTTTTAATAAAAGGACATGATAAAATTACTGCAACAGTTTCATAAAAAGATGATATACCGTATCACATACAATATTTAAATAAAAAACAATTAGGCAAACCGGAATTAAACATTTGCCCCTATAGGCTCATATTCCTTACATCTCACCCCTTTATGAAGTGACATGTGAAATTGACTAACAGGTCATTTTACATGCCCATCTACATGGCATGGCTCCAATGGGTTCCAAATTTTCAATGTCACTGGCTAATTTCTTTATGTTGTTTTGGGAATAGCATTTCATTTATTCAGTCCATAATCCTTTTTTATCTAATAGAATTTGGTATGGACGTTATATTGATGATTTGGTATTAGTTTGGCAAGGTTCTACATCTTTAATTGCCCAATTTTTTGATTATGTTAATTCCCAATGATTTTAATTAAAAATTTTGGGGATTTTTTTCTCCACTGACGGTGAATTTTTGGACCTTATTCTCACTGGTAATCTTGTCTCTGGTAAAGTGGATACTTGTCTTTATAGAAAAGCCCAAACAGGCAATGTGGTGCTTGATGTGACGTCTTGTCACCACGCCCATGTAATTCGTTCTGTTCCAGTAGGTGAGTTGGTGAAAACAAAGAGAGCATGTTCAGACCCAGTGACTTATGAAAGACCAGAATTGCAGCTTAATACTAAATTGAAAGACAGGGGTTACAAAGACTGGGTGCTTAAAAGAGCCCACATTAGAACTAAAGATTGCACACGTCGTTTCCTCTTATTCACTGATTCTAAATCGGACAATAAAAAATCTTCCCCTTCTCTTTTTTTAAAGTATCTGCCCATACTCAATCGAGATGACAGATTCAAAAAAATTTTGAAGGAGGGGGTTAAATGTGTGCCGAAGAGAGGCCGAATAATAGGCAGTATTCTATCAGCCAGTGAGTTCAGATCTAGATGCACACGTGACTCTTGGCTAGTACAAAAAGTTTTTTTTTTCCCTGTGGAAGTTCAAGATGTGGCACATGCAAGTTTGCAAAGAAAACCTGTACGATTGTGGATTTGGATAGGTACAAAATAAAGTCTTTTATTAATTGCAGCGCCACTCATGTTGTGTATGCTATTTTGTGTCAATGCAATTTACTGTACTTTGGTTGTACTATTTGGAAATTCAAATTTAGAATCGATGAACACTTATATTCAATACTAAAAGGCAATCGCAATGTGACTGGAGTAGCCAAAGATTTTCATACATCTGATACTAGTTCTTTTTCATGCTTCGCGATTGAGAGGGTTAATAAACCCACTAGAGGCGGAGACTAGCAGAAGGTCCTTCTCAACAGAGAAGCATACTGGATCCTTCAGTTTCCACATGGTATGAATTATAAGCAGGGCTGTGGAGTAGGAGTCGGTGTCGTGGAGACGGAGTCGGTGGCTATTTGGCAGGAGGCGGAGTCGTCAAAGAATGGCCCGACTCCGACGCCCAAAATATATAATAAGTTGTTCCAGTTAGTTCGATGTGGTGCAAAGAGCAAGAGGAATTGGGTCCGGCCAGTGCTACTGCTCCCATATCTTCAGTCTCATCACATGAGGAGTGTAATTGATGACATGGAGCAGGCAAAGCGCTGCCCCAGGGGAAAAGATTCCGCTCCCAGGGCAAACAGATTTCAGCAAAATTTTTCACCTGTTTTCAAAGAAGAGTTCAACCATTCATCAAACCTGACTGTGGCTGAGGCAATTAATTTATACCATGACATTGTTAGAGATGTTGCCCCTGTGGTTATCGTTTTGCCCCCAACCCAAGTTGATGTAGAGAGGCTGTTCTCTATCCTGGAAATAATGAGATCAGATGTGAGGTCATGTATGCAGGATCTGATGGAGGCAATACTATTTCTCAGAACAAATTCAGAGACTCCACAAATGTTCCTGCAGTGTTTTGCATTTTTACAATTTTTTTGTGTTCTAATGTCATGTCCAATAAATATATTTTACACTGACAAGCAAAATGGTAACAATGGTTTGAACTTGTGACTTTTAGGCTCCATATCTCTTCATCCACTACAGCTTTGTATATGAGGCTACTGTAATTTTATATACAGTCATTTACCTATCTTATACAAAAATTTGACTTGCAAATATTTAGCATCTGCTTAGTTATAGTTTTGCTCCTAAAAATCAAAATGTTAATTTTTATTTTGTTAGTATTTGGGAAATCTGCCTTTGGTTTTCAATACTGCCTGAATCCTTCTGGGCTCTGAATCAGATTCAAGCATATCTTGAACAAAATCTGATCCCCGGTCTCCTCTACACATTCCCAGTGTCGGTGCAGACTGGACTTGGATACAAATACAGCTTTTTCTTCAACTCTACCCACAAGTGTTCAAAGATCAATAAAATTGTTACCCTTTTGCTTATCAGTGTCTGTCCTACCTAAATAGTTGATTTATTGTATCATAAGGTGATAAAACAGGCTGATGTTACCATTTTACTACAGTAAAATTATTACTTAAACATGCGCCATGTATGAGGGAGTCAGGAGTCGGAGTCAGGAGTCGGGAGTCGGAGGTTTGGGAAATTGAGGAGTCGGAGTCGGAGGTTTGGGAAATTGAGGAGTCGGAGTCGGGGTTTCGGCTTGCCGACTCCACAGTCCTGATTATAAGTCTGATTTATACTATATTTATTAGGCTATGTTTATAGATCATGATCTGTTTGTGGTTGTTTGCCAGTTTAATGTCATTTTCACTTGTTTTCAGTGGCCAAGTGTCTGCTTAATTAATCTGATCTTGTGATTGGTCCGCCTTTTCTTTTCAATCTTCCGCCAAAATTGTGTGTTAAATGATATTACTAAGGGTCTTTTGAACCGAAATGCGTAAGCGTTTAGTGGTTTTTTTAATCTCCAATTTTGTTTTTGCCAAATGCCCGATATAGGCTGTATTTTTTACATGTTGAAAAATAAAATGAACATTTTATTCGTGATGGGAGGATAACAAGTGCCGTCCTTCCTTCCCTGTTTGGGTCAATTTTGTATGCAGCTTACATTGCATGTGGTCTGAGTAAGAAAGCCCCTCTCCCCCACAAATGGGACCACTCTCCAGTGCTCTGGTCGGTGCCCTATGGAACATACTTCTATCTAAAACAATTAGGCAAATCAGAATAAAACATTAGACCCAAAGGCTCATTTTCTTTGCACTAAGCTGTGGAAATCCAACAGCAGTTTCATAACAAAAGAAAACAAATGAAAAGCTGAACACATTTTTGGAAATTGGAACACTTTAACACGCTTCAAGAAAAATTCCTTTGCACCGATTCACAGTTACAGGAATATCTAATGTCTCTTTCTCAATAAAACCACAATCTAGTACTATAAAAATACTGCAAAAAGATTTGGATTTCATCACTGTAGATTCTCTGAAAATATTAATTCCTTTGGTTAATTTATTACTTGTTTCTCATCTCATAGGATGTGATAAATATGTTATGTAATGTTTTCTCGTTTTAATAAAAATTTAAGATTTTCTTCCCAGAAGTTCCATTAATGTTTGCTGTGCATAAAAGCTACGTCCTTTACATAACATTGTACAATATAAATTAAACTCTACTTTATGAACAGCAATAATAATAATATAATGGTAGCACTAAAATTCATGTTTTCCAAAACCCAGTAGTCCAGAAACTCTGATGTTCAACACCAATGAAAAATTGTCCCGACATTGATTTTGGTTCCAGATTCTTAGAGGAAATAAAATGTAAGTAGACAAAAACTAATCTTTAAAAATGGCAAAAAAACTGTTAAAACAAAGAGGCTGTATTTTACTAATATAAATCTACCATATTCTCTGTTTAATGATGTGATGATGTAATGTCTGATTTTTTAAATTTCAATGTTATAAGTATAATTATTCATATAACCATTATTGTTATTATTATTATTGGAACTATTTAACTAGATGCTGACCACCCATTGACTATAAATGTCCGAGTAGTCGGAATTTAAATTGCCCTTGCAGAGATTGCAGCTGTTCAGCAATTGTGCAGCTGTGTAGGTGGAGAGCCGGCTATAAACGATAGCTGGTCTCTCCCCTGAAAAGGCAGAATGGTTTATTACCATCGCTTTCTTTTTAATTGCTGTATATACATAAAAGCGTGTCGGCTTCCAGCGCCAGATGACAGCGGTCACATGCCTGTTGGGGCTCTGTAGCTGCAAGAGCTACTGGGTCTTATGAGACCAGGGGTTCAGGGGATGTATACCCCTTGGATTTCACCTGTAACTGGGGCTAATATACCAGCCCCAGGTACAGGTGAAATCAGTAAAAAAAAGGTTTGTTAAATTCTTTTTTAACCTTTTGGGGACACAATATGTAAAATAAAATAATTTTTAAAAACGCATACACAAAAAATTAAATTTAATTTAAATTAATACTAACAGCCCAAACGACAACTTACAGATTTGCCCCTAATGACTCTAAAATGTTCATCTATCACCTATATATAAAGATCCTGGATGGAAAACTGACACAAGAGACTGATGCAAACCCAGAAATGAAACAGGACATGCTATGGTAGGCTATTTTATCCCTTAGATCTGGTATCCTCAAACTGCGGCCGTCCAGCTGTTGGGAGACTACAACTCCTATCATGCATTTATATAATCTATAACAGTGGGAATAATGGGAGTTGTAGTTTCCCAAAAACTGAAGGGCCGCAGTTTGAGGATGCCTGCCTTAAACCATTAGTGGCATGGTGGGTTTAGACAATAACTATCAATTATCTTGAATACAACGTGGCTCCTGAAGGACTTGTAGTGTGACCCAAAGATCTTCAAGTAACAGCAAGAGCCCATTTAAAATTTCATCCAATGTATTGTACCTGCTAAAGTGACTGTAACCACTCTGCTGTGTCCCACATGAACAGAAATACATTATTGTTTGTTCTTGAAAATAACATTTAAGTTATATCCAATGGTGTGCTACCCTGTCAGTTTACTTAAGGGCCGATCAGAGCGACTCCCAAACACCTGGCGTAACTGCAGGGCGTACTGTATGCCCCGCAATTAGGCCGTGTGAACATAGCTTAAGGGTATGGCCACACGGTAGTTCTAAAATGCCTGTTGGATTCTGTTTAAGAATCTGGCTGGTATTTTAATGTCTTTTGAATGGTTTTGGGAAATGTTTCAATCCGTGGTTTCGGATTTGGCTATTCCCCTTAACCATTGAATAGCACATCATCCACCTGAAAACCGGTGTGAAAATACACCCAGTAGAAAAACCGTGCAGTGTAGACTACTGAGAAGATTTTCTGTTGACATCTACAGGGATGGTTGACAGTCGGTTTTCAAACTTGAAGACCGTCTGAAAAACCGACTGAAAACCCTTGCCATGTGGACGTACCCTTAGGGCCACATGTATGAAAACTGTTTAGGTCTAAAACTCACTTTTTTGCCCATAGGTTACTAAAAGTGAGTTTTAGACCTAAACAGTTTTCATACATGTGGCCCTTAGCGTCTGGAAACATTAACTTGTGTCCTACTACATTGCATGCCATTATGGGCGCATTCTCTTCCATTCTGTACTCAAAAGAACATTGTAGTATCTCAACAGCATTAGTTACAAGGATTCCTTCCTGCACATGGCTCTGATATGTACATGAGGCCTAAGGCAAGTCCAGACATTGCTTTTTCTGCAGCTCAGTTGTGGAGTAAAAACTACAACAAAACAATACACCAGTAAATGCAGTTTTGAAGTGTTTAGGACTACAATTTGTGTTAATGATATGGTTCTAGAAAAAAAGACACTCCTAAAGCTACTTCTATATACAAAAAAAATCTATAATCAGGTTTTACAAGTGATTTTCTACCCTAAAGTATGTTTTATAAGTTGTTTAAGTAAATCAGAGGAAGTGTAAAAAATTCAGCCAGACTCGGTTAAATATAATTGAAAACATGCTATTGTAATGTGCTTGATGGCCTAGTGTCTGTACTTCAGATCAGTAAAAAAAAATCAAGGGTAACATACATGGAGGTCAGCAAAGAATTATAACATCTTGCATTATTTATTCTGAAGATTATCAATATTTTGCAAATAAATGTGTTGAGGCTTCAATAAAGAACATTAAGGACAAGTGAATGTAAATGATGAATATAACCTTGAAGCATAGAATGAAATTTGGAATTGTGTTTTAAATGATGGCCTTGTGCTCGTAATACTAGGAAACCTGGAATGAATGTCTGTTAGCCTTTTGTTTCCTTCTGATTTGACACTGTAACAAGGATTAATTTACATCTCCAGAAGAGCAGATGCAACTTGTCCATAAAGTGTAAAATCTTTTCGAGGACGGGGAACAGTTAACAGGTGTACATGAGATTAATCAAAATTCTTTTTTTGCTCATGTTGACACTTTCATGAGCAATGAGCATTTGCTACATGGCAGTGGGGAGTCACTCCTGCTTCATGTTCCTTAGGTGGGAGGATAAATGATTGAGGACCGGTGCCAGATGGCCTGTGTAAAGAACAGTGGGGGCTATGGCAGAAGCTACCAGAAATTATTCTCCTTTGATACATAGACAGGAGGAGTGAAATCAGTGCTTTTCTCTAGGAAATGCCGTATAATACCGGGCATTAGTGTCTTTTCAATGCATATATACAAATGAGCAAATTACCCAATTCTACCTGACAAGCTTAAGAAAAGGCCACCCATAACATAAAAAAACTAAATAGCAGTTATTCAAATCAAGTGATTATAAAGGAAATCATCAATATTTTGCAGAAGTAACATAAGTGCCAATCACAGTTAGGGAGTTAAAGATTCATTTGAATAAGCAGAATAGTCATAACGGAAAACGCTTAATATGTTTACAAAAAATCAAGTTTCTATTGATCTTTTCAAAATAAGCTTTTGTTTGTATTGTGTTTTTATCATTATGATAATAATTAGTTGTAAAGTTGGATAAAAATCATTCAAAAATATTTCATCTTTTATATCTCAGACCACATCCTGTTCTAAACTTGCAAATGATAGGTATACAAAGAAAATAAATAATAATAATAGTAAAGGCACTGTTTTTAACTCCCTTCTGATGCAGCAATTTTTGGCAACAGCGTTTTTGTTTTTAAATCCTCGCCTTTACTTTTTTTTATCACTATAGCCATTTGAGGGTTTCTTTTTATGTAAGACAAATTTAAATTTTGATAGTTCCATCTAATGTACACTGCCATTCAAAAGTTTGAGGTCACCCAGACAATTTTGTGTTTTCCCTGAAAACTCATACTTTTATTTATCAGATGAGTTGCAAAATGAATAGAAATATAGTCCAGACATTGACAAGGTTAGAAATAATGATTTTTATTTAAAAATAAAAATTTTCTACTTCAAACTTTGCTTTTCGTTAAAAAAATGTCCCCCTTTTCAGCAATTCCAGCATTGCAGACCTTTGGCATTCTAGCTGTTAATTTGCTGAGGTAATCTGGAGAATTTTCACCCCATGCTTCCAGAAGCCCCTCCACAAGTTTTGGGTTGGCTTGATGGGCAACTTTTTGCGTATCATACGGTCAAGCTGCTCCCATAACACTCAATGGTGGGTTTAGATCTGGTGACTGCGCTGGCCACTCCATTACAGATAGAATACCAGCTGACTGCTTCTATCCTAAATAGTTCTTGCATAATTTGGAGGTGTGCTTTGGGTCATTGTCCTGTTGCAGGATGAAATTGGCTCCAATCCAGCGCTGTCCACAGGGTATTGCATGGCGTTGCAAAATGGAGTGATAGCTTTCCTTATTCAAAATCCTTTTTACCTTGTACAAAATCTCCCATTTTTTCCAGAGCCAAAGCAACCCCGGGCCATCCTTTACCTCCCACCAGCTTGACAGATGGCATCGGGCACTTTCCCCCAGCATCTTTTTCGTTGTTCTGTTATCACGATGTTCTTCTGTGGCCCAAAACACCCCAAACTTCGATCGTCTCTTCATAACACTTTTCCAATTTTCCTCACCCCCAATGTCTTTTTGTTCTTTAGCCCATTTTAATCTTTACCTTTTTTTAGCCAGTCTCGATATGGCTTTGTCTTTGCCACATCCCGGAAAAGGCCAAGTCGCCTTTCACTGTGACGTTGACACTGGGGTTTTGAAGTGCCAGTTGAGGAACTGGGGGAGGCATCGATTTCCAAACACGACCTAATGTTTTTGTCTTGTTGTCAGGTGGCAGCGGGGCCTCCCACTTCACTCTCTATTCTGGTTAGAGCCTGTTTTGTGTCTTTTTGAAGGGAGTAGTAAAACCCGTTTTTTAGGAAATCTTCAGTTTTTTTGGCAATTTTCTCCATGGAATGCCTTCACTCTCAGCACAAATTGACTGTCGAGTTTCAGATGAAAGTTTTTTTTTTTTTTGGCCATTTTTGCGAGTTTAACGAACCAACAAAAAGTAATTTCAGATTCTCAACTAGCTCAAAAGAAAGGTCATTTTATGCTTCCCCTTTTCAGCAAAAAATGGGTTTCAGCGTGCTAAATACTTGTCAAGGGTTTTTAAGGGGCTTTTAAAAAGCCAAAGCTTTTTACACAGTTTTGCAAAAAACAATGTACCACTAGAACACTGGAGTAATGGTTGTGGGAAATGGGCCTTATACAAAATAGTAGATATGCATTTTTAAAACCAAATGTTTGCAGCTAAATAGCCATTTAACACATTTAAAAATGTAAGGGGTTTATTTTGATTCTTTAATGTTAGCTTCATTGAAAAAAACTGTGGTTTTTTTTTTCAAAAAAAAAGGAAAATTTAAGTGTCCCAAACGTTTAAATGGTTGTGTACAATAATTTATTTAAAAAAACCCTTTTTAAAAAATTTGAGGGGTGAAATGAAAAAATAAAAAAAAGTTTTCCAATTTTTTTTGTTTTTACTTTACAGCTTAAGATAGATCTGAAACAGATAATTTCTGAAAGGCAGATTCCACTGTAAGACACATATGTACTACAATAGATGCTATTATTTTTGATGCACTGCTAGAATGCTACTGTAGCTAGCATACCTATTTTAACTAATCTTTTCCCATCAAAGGACCTGTGGGAGAGTTTTGGACGAGGGTCCACTAATGGTACCATTTTAGGGTAAATGTGAATTTTTAACTAGAGCTTTCAGCAGCATCTCTGTGTCTATTTCTACCTTTGTCTCTTTACCTACTTCCTTCTACTCCCCACTCCATAGATATTTATAATCAGTTGTAACCCAATACTTCTGTGAGCTGATTGATTTTAGCATTTTTTCAGAGTGTATGCCGACCTAAAGGAGTATTCTTACTAATATGATTAGCTTCAAACATGTAGGAAAAGTTAAATAAAGGCTATTGCCAAATGTGTGGCTGTTTTGATTTTGCTTTTTTTAGAGTTAGAGCAGATCTAATCTCTGGCTTATGAACACAAGCTTTTCTAGGTTACCAACGATCTCTCTCTGCCTTCATTTCTCCAGGTGCCATGGCTGACCATAGTGATCTCACTCCCTGCTATGTGTCATTAGTAGCACAGAAGCGTGTTTATCTTTGTTACTGACAAACTTCAACCATTTAGAGCGTCGTAGCCTTCTGCCCTATTGTTTAAACCCTTCAATTACTAATGTCTCTGTAACAGGCTCAGCTTGGGATGGCATAATAGCCTATTTATGCAGAGTGGAGAGAAGGGCTGCCCTCCCCTTCAGTGCGCAATGTTTTTTTCTGGATTCCGTTGTGAGCTGCCCCTAGATGTCTGTATGTGCCAGTATAGAAGGTATGGGATTTCTATTTTGAGGGTGCTGGCAGGGTCAGACTGGGACTAAACTGCAACCCTAGCACTCAAGAACCCACATAGAATATCACCCCAATCACAAAGAAAATAGAGTCATGGAATGCAGCAATTTTTACTTGTTCGCCATCATTATTCCCTTAAATAAGTAATCCACACAAAAGAATATGAAAAGTGGAACATAACAACCTGAAATGAATTATATCACATATTGTACTCACATAATTAATGATATCATACACTGTCCCCTTCCCGATAATAATGGTATCACACAGTGTATTAGCAAAATGAATATTACACAGGGCACCTCTGAAATAAATTATTTTATACACTGTACCCCGAAAATTAATTACATAGTTGGCATGGTTGAAAATAGACATATGTCCATCTAGTTTTACCAATGGTGGGGATAGATGTGAATGAAGGGTGGAGGACAGGGAATTTTTAAGCTTTCTTTCCCCTACTGATGGTATAATGTTGTATCGTGTTAGCCATAGAAATCAGTAGAAGAGTGAAGAAATCAGGTGATACCTTTTAGAGGTTAACTGAGTATATTTGATGGTAAGCTTTTGAGTGTACTAGCTCTCTTCGTCAGACATAAATGCACAGACTTTTTATAGACATAAGGCAGGAGTCTTTAAAGGATCTTAAAATCTCTCTTAAAAAATGACAAAATGCAACAAATGCAGAGAAGTTATTTACAACAGGTCAGAAATAAACTAACTGGAAACTTGTGAGGCGTGACAGGAGGTTAATTAAATCTTGCTGTTATCTGTTTGTTATCAGATATTGATTTGTGGCCTTCACAGTTCACACATAGAATGATATGAAGCTAGTATGGATATTGAGTCCATATTGCAAGGTTTGACATTTTTGCATTAGCTTATATTCCCATTCCTTTCTCTCCCTCTCCGACTTAAAATGTCCCATTAAAACCACAACCCACAAATCTTCAATAGAGTGGTCTTCTTCGGAAAAATGTGCGGCCACTGGGAGATCTGTTCTGCTGTTATTAATAGTCATTCTGTACGAGTTCATGCGCTGACTGAGTCTTTGCCCTGTTTCCCTCACATAGATGCCTGTGGTGGGACATTGTACACACATAATCAGATACACCACAGTGGAAGACCTGCAAGAAAATGTCCCTCTAATCCTGTGCACCTGCAGTGACTGTGGGACAGGTACACTGTCAGTGGTGTGAATGTGCCCACAGGTCTTGCACCTGTTTTGTAGGCAGGGTGAGGTGCCATTTTCTGTTGGGGTCTTCAGTGCACTCCGGACAATAATCCGACACAGGTTTGGTGGTTGCCGAAAGGAAAGGAGAGGGAAGACTGGGAATATTTCTTTGAGTCTGTTATCCTTTTGTAGCACAGGTTGAAGTTCCTTGGCAATCCTTCATAGATTCTCCAACTGTGGGTTGTAAGTGACAACTAAATGCACTCAGGCTTCATCCTTGGTCTCTTGGATGTGAGCAGATGTCCCTGTTAATTGTTGCTACTTTGCTTATTTGGCTGTCCGTCACTTTAGGTTTGTGACTAAGTTGGAGGAATTCAGTCTTAAGATCCAGGAGGTATTTGTCCAGGCCTGCTTTGACAGAGCAAATACAATTATATATTATAGCCTGTCTGTATATAATAGATTGCTTTCTGTGTTTGGGGTGGAAGCTGTAGTTTCTCGGGTAAGCAGTTCTATCTGTTGGTTCCCATAAAGCAAGAACAAATCTGCCCTAAAAGAATATTTAACTCTTCGTCGACATTGGACATTTGAGAATGTCCTAATGCCAGTAAGGGCCTTTGTAACGGGATTGCAGCGTGATCCCACTACGTAGCCACCGGGTGTTAGATGGTAATTGCAGCTAACACTCGCAGTTACATTGTGCCATCCTGCACTGTTTAAAAACTTAGACATCGCAGCAAATATGGCTACAGTATCTTAATCAGTGAGAAGTGATGCCGAACCGTTCCTCACCTTGATTGGGGAGCCCGCAGCAAAATCGCAAACTCCCGATCAGTTAACATGGAAGCGTTGTGAAGGCTTCCATTGTCGCCATGTTTTCCGTTTTACTACTTCCTGCCTGGGGCGGAATAGTAAAACTTATTTTTTGACAACCTGCTGGTATAAAAATTAAGCCCCCCTTGGTGGGGGAAGTTTTTCAAATAGGCCCCCCCTTTTTCCTTTTTTACAAAATAAAAAAAAAAAAAAAATTAATAAAAACGTTACTATTTTTTAGTATTGTCACTTCCGAAAAAGTCTGATCTACTAAAATTTTAAAACAAAATTTACCCCAGTAATGAACCCCAAAATTTTCCCCGGTATTTCAGGGCCCCCAAAAAAATTTGGAAAAAAATTGAAAAAAAAAAGTCCAAGGGTTATTCCAAATTGGTAGCTTAAAAAAGTACCTTATTTTGGAAAAAAAATGCACCTGCATCAAGCCGTAGGTGTTTAGTACAAAAAAGTTATGTTAAAAAAATTTGGAAAACCCAGCGCAAATTTTAAAAAAAAAAAAATGGGGGAAGTTTTTTATGGCCCAAAAAAATATAGGAAAAGCGCCCATTTTTGGATATTGTCGGGATTCGTATCAACTGTAGAAAAAAAAGATTGAATCCCCGTAAAAAAAAACACCCACAAACATAGCACAAAAAAGTTTTTTTTTCCACATTTTGGGGCCACACTTAAAAATTTTTTTTGCGGTTTCCCAAGTACTTTATGGTTAAGAATGATACATAAAAAAACATCTTGTCCGGAAAAAAAAAAGCCCTATGTGTCTTTTGTAGAGGGAAAAAAATAAAAAAAGTTTTTGGCCCAGAAAGGGCCCCAAGGGGGGGGGAGGGGGGGTGTAAAATGAACAGGAAAAAAAAAAAAAGACAAAAAAGTTAAAGGGGTTAATTTCAAACCCGGTTTTGCCCAAAGGGGACTGGAGTACACTTTTTTTGGGGATTTTCCAAAAGTAATTGTGTGCTGAACCCCTGCGTGACACCAAGGTTTGATTTTTTTTTTCTCAAAAATTTTTTTTTTGTGCATAATCATACATTATATTTGGTGTATATTGATTTTACCCCTATAGGGGGAGGAAGGGGTGCCCCCCATTTTGGTTTTTGCACTGCCCCTCTCTCGGCTGTATAAAAAATGCAGCTTGCAGGTTGGGGTTTGTTTTTTTATTTTTTTCTCTCGGGGATAAGGAAGCCAATTTTTGCCCCCAGTGAGAGGGCCTGGTTTTTTTGCTCTATTGAGAGGTAAAAGAAAGTATAGGACTGCCCTTTTTTGAGATACTTTGGGGAAAGTCGGGGGAGCTTAAACATTTTTTTGATCAAAATAGTGAACCCGGGAAAACCCCAAAGGATTTTTTATTTTTTTTTTGGGCACCAGGTGTTCCAAATTTTTTTTAGCATTGGGGCCTTTTAAAAAATGGGAGGGGGGGGGACTGTTTTTTGGGGCTTAAATTTTTACAGAAATTCCGTGCATTTTAAAAAGGACTAATAACTTTATGAGGGGGCCGGGTACTTTACAATAAAAAATTTTTTTTAAATAGTTTTTTTTGTTTTATTCTTTTACATAATAGAAAAATGTTTTTTATAAAAATTGCGTTTTTTATGTCATCTAGGCTGATAGCCAAAAACTTTTTTATCTTTCTGTATAATGATTATGGGCTAGTTTTTTGTGGGATGAGTTGACGTCTTTATTGGTACCAATATGGGGTACATATGATGCTTTGATCACTATTTATTAAAGTTTTTGTGAGGTGTTTGTGCAGAATTTATTGGAAAGTTAGTGCCCATTTTTCCTTTCCAAGTGTTATTTGGACATTTATCTGCTTTTGAAAATGTGGGAAATGTGGGGCCTTTACCTTTTTCTGGGAATATTTCACATTTTTATTAATTGTTTATAGGCAGAAAACCAGGAGATGTCATATTTTGAAGTAGTTTACTTTTTTAGTCAACAGTTGAAAAGTAGTTACTTATAATAATCTTCACATTCATTTTCTTTCCATAACTTCCACAATTTGAATGTGTGTTTAAGCTTGTTGCATGGTTGTGCAATAGTTTTTTCTCATTTGATATTGTGTTTGTTATTATGTGTTTGTATTAATTAAAGTCTAAGCTTAAAAACAACAACTTATTCAATATAACATTCATACTACAAAAAGGTTTTTTACTTCCATTTAACTCCTTTTCCCATCTGTATAAACTGATATTTACATAAATAACCGGTTTAATTTTCCTGCCTTTAGAGAGGCCATCATTTTGCCATTAAAAGGGAAAAACTATGATATCTACAGTTTAGGAACGATTTAACATTTTTTTTTAAATGGCCCCTGCTTTCAAAGGGAAGTTATTTTTTTTTTAAGACAATATCACAGAAAGATTTTAGCAATCCGATAGACCAGATTGGCATTACACATGATAAATATCCCTAAAGAATAATTTTTTCACAAAAACGTTTATTTTATTTCCATGACAGACAAGAACAAAAAAATGGAAGCAACAAAATTTATGAGGCAAGTAATAAGCAGCAAAATTTTAAATGGTAGCATAAAATGTGAAATAAGTGGGAGAATGTAGTCTGTAGAAAGACTACTAGTTAGTTCATGGGTCAAAAACAGATCAGCAAATAACAAACAAAAACAGGGTAAATGCATACTAGTAAGTCAGATTTAATATTGGATATAATTCACCTGCATAAGATATAACAAGCAAAAAACAGAAGTAGCCAGCTTCTTCTGGGTAACCAGGCTCGTGCTGATTAAAAAGTCCACATTTTATTGAAAACTTATTAAAAACATGGAAGGAATTTCAGCATTTCAGGTAAATGCACCTATAATAGCTGATTGATGTTATAACAACAATAAGACCGACGCGTTTCTGATCACGCCCTAATTCATGTTATCCTCCATCAAGATATACAAACTGATTTAAAAAGACTACAAAAACGTCACATGATCAACAGGAAACTCCTCCTCCTCATTATAACGTGAGTAAGCCTGTATACGTGTACAACAAACAAAGTCTAAAAAAAAAAAAAACTTTTTCTATGGCACAAAAAGTGAACGATCTTGGGGGTGATCTAAGATCGTTTACTTTTTGTGCCATAGAAAAAGTTTTGTCAAAGAGTCTCCAAAAAATGGGAATCTCACAAGAGAATAGAGAGTGACCCTTGATCACTATATTTACTATTTTGCCATAGGCAAACTTAAACTCTTTCAGTTCTCAATCTATAAAACACTAAAACATAACTTTTATTATGTATAACACTTAACCTCTATACACACTATTTAAAAACCTGATTTCTAACCTCTCAATTTATCCCTTTCTGCTTCTGAAAGAATAACTCCTTTTCTATTATCAAGTCTGGTGGAACACCAGGAAAACCTTATATATACAGTAATTTACTAACTCCAGTAAGGGATCCCAAGCATCCTACTTGGGCAGTCATCCCTAATCTAATGGACATAAAATATATAAGGTTTCCTAGTGATACCCTCTGCAGCGGGTGACACTTGTAGACAGAGGTAAGAAATCACAATTTAAAATGTCATGCCTGACCTCCCCAACATGTTTCACCAGCTAAACTGGCTTCATCAGGGGTTAGAGGTCCAGTCCCATGTGGTCTAAGCTCATTTCCTTTTATAACATGTTAGGTACACACCCTATTCAGGTGCTCACCAATTAGCCATCAGAGAATCCACAAAACCCATTCCCCCTTTTGCTCTCCTGCATACATACTGATACTATGTGCTGCCACTGCCACCATGCTCCCATAAACAATATTCCTCAGAGTGCTCAAGCAGAGAAGGATAATGGCAAGGAGGACTCTGCAAAAGAAAGCCAGAAAAAAGCAACAATTCACCGGAATCCGTAATGCATACTTGGAAACTGCAGCAGAGTGTGGGAGCATGACACCTACGTATACTTTAAAAGATGTGTCAGGTCAGAGCTTCAAATGATGCACCACTTCACTAATGTACCATGAGGAGGAATAAAGACTCAGGACATTTTAGAGAAGGCAAGGACACAGTTAGGGGAACATGCACATACAAATGTGAGAACTTCTGCTGAATAATAATAATATATACAATGTATTGGCAGTGCTACAGTCAGGGTCCCTGATCAAATGTTTAAAAAAAGAGGCCCACTGATATAAAGCAGGACTTGGAAGGCCCAGATCCTTCAGCTGTATCGGGCACTGGAATTACTGATGGCAGCCCTGGTCAAATAGTATTGTCTGTGATTTGCCCAAACGAGGTTCTCTATGCCCAAATTACAATAATGTATTAAATATAGAATGGGAACATGTAAGAGAACTATTTTTTAACAGGAATGTTTCATTACTAAAATATAATAATTCTAAATAAAGTATCATTTCTAGGCCGTATTCTTTTCTAGTTCAAATAAGTTATCATAGATAAATAAAATTCTCCATTGTTTCAGATGTTCTTGTTAACTCTTAATACATTCAAAATTTAGGGCATTGGGATGATTTACTACTGCACATTTTATTCATATGGCATGGGAAGTTACCCTTATCTTAGAAAAAATTCTAACTTCTACATATTTTGATACCTGTATGCACTGGCTATAGTTTGTTTTGGAAGTCAACCATCAAGGGTTAATTGGAAAATAATGTTTAGTGCCTATCACAATTTTATTAGTGATTGCTGCCCGTGAATGTGAAAAAACTACTGATTACAAAATGAACAAACTCATTTTATAATATTGCAATACCTCAAAAATCTGCTCATTAATTTATGCCATTTTAGTACATGTAATCTACTGTAATTCACCATCACCATTTGCATTGTTAGAGATGGTAGAAAGAGCAGTAAATAAATTCTTGTGTGAGCTAAAGGTCAGATGTCCCCAACAGAATTTCCTTTAAGAGCCCAAATAATGTTTTGACAAATGTGTTATATAATGTATACATTTAATATTATCAAAGCTCTTTAATAAAAAAAAAGTCATTACACAAAGTCTACCTGAGAAGACATGAATTTCTAAATCTGACTTGAGGCTAGCCTAAGGCGCAGAGTCTAAGGGATTCCCTAGTTTTCACAATGTAATCCCTATACAAAAGGTTACACTTTTCTATGTATATGAGCTGAGAATTCCAAGCATGGTACTATTAGAAGAAAACAAATCTTAGCAACCATGATTGTTCCTTTCTTTAGGCCTTCTCTTATAATTCCCGCACAGAGAAAATTTTTGAATAACAAAATGAAAGCAAAAAGATGGTCAGCTCAACGTCAGTGGTATGGATAAGACGAGCCACTTCTTGAATACAATAAACTCGGCAAATAGAATATTCCATCTTCCCGCATCAGGAGACGTTGTGCGTTTGTTTAAAAAATTATATCTATTAGCCAAAAATTATTAAAAATCTCGCTGCTTCGTAAAGGATTCATAAAACTAACACAATGCAGCAGGCTGATGTGTTTCAGATCCAATCCTCAATTGTCGCTTAGTGCTGGGCTGCACACTAGTGACTTAAATAGTAATCATTATAAACATGTGACATTTTACCACCAATAAAATCACACTAATGCAAAGGAACCTGTACACCGCAGTTAAAATCAGAAGTAAGATTACAACATATATATATATATATATATATATATATATATATATATATATAATATATAATATATATATATATATATATAGCAAATGCAATAAATATAGTTATGATAAATACCAGCACTACAGTCATTAATTGCTATTAATAGAACATGTCCGGTCTTACATTGAGCTTGTCCAGTATCCTCGTTGCCGGGTTAAAGATCCACCTAAACTTGTGCCTTAACAATTGCATCCTAAGACTCCTCTTCCTGATCCTACCACCTTCTCTGTCCCAATTAATGAGAAGAAACTCGTGTCACCGTCATGTTCCATCGAAAATGACACATTACCATACAGGACCCAAAGGAAACCTGAGGGATGTTTCTTAATATGCATCTTAAGAGGACAGTTAGTACAGCCTACATATCCGAGGCGACAAATATTGCAATTAATCAAAAAGATTACATACTTTGTGTTGCAATTAATTTAAGATTTTACAGTGTATGTTTTACTATTAGAAAAAGATGAAAAAGTAGTGTCTCAGTAAATTGACATTGGGTCACATTTGATTGATCCCTTAGGGTGTCATCTATTTAATTAATTGCAATATTTGTCACCTTCAATATGTAGGCTGTACTACCTGTTCTATTGCGTATTAGGAGACATCCCTCAGCCTACTGATGAAGACTTTGGAACCCATAAGGCAACAACCACTCTGCTCTAAGGAATATTTCATTTATGATTCCACTGTTGTCATCAGGCTGGATCCAGATATTTTATACAGTTACATATATATTAATATTCTTTAGTTTCAGTTAGTTATCCTAGCCTTTCTTGAAACACTCACCTATTCCTGATGTGACCAGCTTTTCAGGCAGGCTATTCCACAAATTCACAGTTCTCATAGTGAAGAAGGCTTTTCTCCTCTGGAGATTGAATCCTTTTTTTCTCCAGATGAAGGGAATGTCCCCTTGTCTTTTGAGGGGGTTTTATATGAAATAGCTTTTCCCCATATTTTTGTAAGTGCCATATATGTACCCTAAATTAATCATGTCCCCTAGAGCCGTCTTTTCTCAAGACTAAATAACTTTAATTCTTTTAACCTCTCCTCATAACTAAGATTCCCCTTATTAGTTTGGTTGCTCATCTTTGCACTCTCTCTAGCTCCATTACATCCTTTCTATAAACTGGTGCCAAAAACTGAACAGCATATTCCAAGTGAGGCTGTACCAATGCTTTATATAGCGGTAATATTACATCCTTGTATCGAGAGTCCATGCCTCTTTTAATACACGCCTTAGAGGCGTAATATATGCCTTAGAGGCAGCTGATTGACATTGCATGCTGTTCTGTAATCTATGATCTACAAGAACGCCCAGATCCTTCTCAACGAGCGATTCTCCCAGATTTTTCCCCCTGTCGGACATATGATGCCTGCAGATTATTAGTACCAAGATGCAGAACTTTACATTTATCCATATTAAACCTCATTTGCCAAGTGAATGCCCAAACACTCAGTGTGTCCAGGTCTGCTTGCACTTCACAAACATCTTCCATAGATTACACTATACTACATAGTGTCATCTGCAAAAATTTAAACAGTGCTATTACTTCCCTTCACTATATCATTAATAAATACATTAAATAAAAGAAGATCCAGTACTGAGCCCTGCGGCACACCACTCACAACCGGGGACCACTCAGAGTAGGAGTCATTTACCACCACTCTCTGTGTACGATCTGATAGCCAGTTTGTAATACAATTACACACTGTTATTTCTAACCCAATGTATTTTAATTCACCCAATAGACACTTGTGAGGGACAGTGTCAAATGCTTTTGCAAAGTCTAAAAACACTAATTACACAGCTGCCACGCCATCCAGACTTCTACTTACCTCTTCGTAAAAAGAGATCAGGTTGGTCTGACAACTTCTGTCCTTAGTAAAAATTACTGTAGTGCTTGTATTTATTATAACTATATTTACTGCATTTTGTATATATACAAATATATATATGTTTGTGTGTTATTATTTACTTTATTGGTGGCAAACTGTAATGTGTTCATGGTGATTACTATTTAAGACACTTGTGTGGAGCCCAGCATTAAGCTATGATTAAGGATTGTACCCAAAACATGTCAGCTTGCTGCAGTGTGCCATATTTGTGCATGTCGGAGACTTGATCCTTCCTTTTCACATTTTGAAAATAAAAAATAACTCTGCTGAAGTAATTTTTATTGTTATGCCAAGCTTGAAGTAAATACATGACCATTGTATTGGCAGCAGGAATTTTAGAATGAACAGTTAGAAAGAGGATAAACAATGGCAAAGTTCGAATGGATTTTCCATTGTAATTGTTGTGGGAGAACTCAGCTACAGAAGTAACTGTCTGTTAATCAGAAAAAAAAATTAAAAAATTTAAGGCAATCTGGGGTCCATGGTTGGATTCTCCTGGTCTTCCGTCACAAATAGTTTTAATTAATCACTTAACATGATGGTCTCAACAACTGCTACTTTAGAATGTGTTCAAATGAATATGGTGCTGTATTATTTCTGAATCCTGTTATGTATGTTTCATTACTTATGGCTAGTGTTGAGCGATTACGTTGGCTATCGACATCGGGCGATAGTCGGCCCACCATCGGATAGGTTTTTCATAGGGGGCAGTCGATTATGACTGACCATTAAAAGTCTATGGGAAGAACAACACCTTCATTCTTACACCCCAAAAAGGGCTGGGGAATGGGGAATTAAAAAGC
>JAODAL010035165.1:0-43273 GCA_025379985.1 Phyllomedusa bahiana | reverse complement strand
AAAATTGGTGCCGCTCTTCAAAAATTTTAGCGCACAGGGAACCGACCAAGCGATGACAGGCCTGACGGTACTGTGACTAATAATGTGCTCACTTATGTGTTGTTCGGAACACTGGAAGGAGTGCCTTCTCTCGTAGCTCTAGCTTCATGTCCTACAGCTCTCCTTGCTCGCTTACCATCTATAGTTCGCTCCATGTTCAAAAAAATAAAATATTAGAAAGGTCAAGATTTGTTCACAGTGTCTTATTGAAGAACTGTACTCCAAAGACAGCAAATCACAACTGTTCTTAAATCCCTATAATTTTCCCAATGGAAAATAGGATTAGAAAATATTTTTTTTCTATGGAGTATCTGTGAAATGGATTCTTATGGAAGAACTGTGACAGCAAGCCCAGCACATCAAAAGCGTTCTTAAATGCCTATACTTTGCAACTGACAAATAGGAGTAGAAATAGAATTTTTTCTATGGAATATCTGTGAAATGGGGTCTTATGGAAGAACCGTGAGAAGAGACAGTATATCAAAAGTGTTCTTGAATCCCTATAATTGGCAACTAGGATTTGAAATAGAATTTTTTCTATGGAATATCTGTGAAATGGGGTCTTATGGAAGAACGATGAAAGCAAGACAGCATATCAAAAGTGTTCTTGAATCCCTATACTTTGCAACTGGCAACTAGGATTATAAATATCATTTTTTCAATGGAATATCTGTTGAATGGGGTCTTATGAAATAACCCTGGCTGCAAAACAGCAAATCACAACTGTTGTAGAATCCCTGTTTTGCAGCTAGCAAATAGGATTAGAAATAGAATTATTTCAATGCAATATCTGTTGAATGGAGTCTTATGGAAGAACTCTGGCAGCAAAACAGTAAATCCCAACTGTTGTAGAATCCCTATATTTTGCAAATAGGATTAGAAATAGGATTTTTTCAATGGAATATCTTTTGAGCGGGTCTTAAGGAAGAACCCTGGCAGCAAAACAGCAAATCACAACTGTTGTTAAATCCCAATCATTTGCAACGATGCTAACCGTGTCTTCTCCACTGGCTGTACCCCCAAAACAGCAGACATTCACTTTTGGACACTCAGACTTAAGATGTCAAAGATACAGGCAGCAATTTAAAACTCCCTATTTTTTCCTGTGTATAATTCCCTAAGCTTACTCTCTCCCTCCCCCCTAACTACTAGCTTTTCCTTTATAAAATCGCTGTGAAATGGGGTGCCTGCATGCATTGGAGCATGCAGACACAGAGAGCAGTGTGCTAAGTACAGAGAGTAAAGTCGATTTGGCGTTCAACAGGAAATACGTGTAATACATAGAAAGGGTCATGTGATTTTTAGCAGCAAAGAGATCCCCACACCCTCACTGGGGATGTTTTTTAACATTTCTCTATTGTCTGCACTGATTGGATGGCGCCAAAAGTATATGAAGAAGCAAAGTGAAAGTAAGAAATGGCGCGTCGAACGCATTTGTCGAACGCAAACTTTACTTGAACTACCGTAAAAAGCTCGGTTCTGCTCGAGTTCGGAAAATACATAAAGTTCGACTCGAATGAACCTTTTCTCTAATGGTTCACTCAACACTAGTTACCTGCATTAAAGACAGATGTCTTTAATAGTCACCTTATAAAAGACTCCTGTCCACACACTCAATTAATCAGTCAGACTCTAACCTCTACAACATGGGCAAGACCAAAGAGCTTTCTAAGGATGTCAAGGACAAGATAATAGAACTGCACAAAGCTGGAATGGGCTACAACTCCATAAGTAAGACGCTGGGTGAAAAGGAGACAACTGTTGGTGCAATAGTAAGAAAATGGAAGAAATACAAAATTGATATCGATCTGGGTCACTGTGAGGGAATGGGCAGGGCCAGATGATATTATCATAAGGTCTGTTTGTAGCTGTCATAAGAATTGTATCTTTATAAAGTATAATGTATTCTGTATTGTTATTCAACTATTTCTGTGGCTTAAGACCTCCACCCCCCTTTTTTAAATGGAATTTGTAGCCTGTGTCCGTGAAACATCACACAAGTCCTTTAGACACTTATATTACCCCACTTGTTTACATAACCCCATGCTGCATCGTGGAAATAAATAAACTCCATTACAGTGGCCCCCAGTCACGTACTGGTGAGTATGTACGTGACAATCACCATGCAAATTCTCACCTCATGGGGTATCCTTGATCATGAGGAAGGTGAGAGATCAGCCTAAAACTAGACGGGGGGAGCTTGTTTTAGCTGGGACCACAGTCACCAAGAAAACCATTGGAAATACATTATGCCGTAATGATTTAAAATCCTGCAGTGCCCTCAAGGTCCCCCATGCTCAAAAAAGCACATGTGCAGGCCCATCTGAAGTGATTGGGAGAAGGAGCTGTGGTCAGATGAGACAAAAATTTTGCTCTTCGGCTTTAACTCAACTCATCATGTTTGGCGGAAGAGAAATGCTGCCTATGATTCAATGAACACCATCCCCACTGTCAAGCATTGAGGTGGAAACATAGTGCTTTGGAGGTGTTTCTCTGCTAAGGCACAGGACTACTTCACTGCATCAATGGGATAATGGATGGAGCCATGTATCGTAAAATCCTGAGTGACAACCTCCTTCCCTCTGTCAGAACATTAAAAATGGGTGGTGGCTGGGTCTTCCAGCAAGACAATGACCCAAAACATACAGCCAAGGCAACAAAGGAGTGGCTCAAAAAGAAGCACATTAAGGTCATGGAGTGCCCTAGCCAGTCTCCAGACCTTAATCCTATAGAAAACATATGGAGGGATTTGAAGCTCAAAGTTGCCAAGCGACAGTCTCAAAATCTTAATGATTTAGAGATAATCTGCAAAGAGGAGTAGACCAAAATTCCTCCTGACATGTGCGCAAACCTCATTATCAGCTACAAAAAAAGTCTGACTGCTGTTGTTGCCAGCAAGGATTTTGCCACCAAGTATTAAGTCTGGTTTGCCAGAGGGATCAAATACTTATCAAATACTTATACAAATATAATTTATACAATGTGATTTTCTGGATTTTATTTTGGATATTCTGTCTCTCAATGTTAAAATTATCCTACCCTTAAAATTATAGACTGTTCATGTCTCTGTCAGAGGGCAAACTTACACAATCAGCAAGGGAATCAAATAATTATTTCCTTCACTGTATCAGGCTAGCAGGACGGCAGGAAACAGCAGAGTAGATTTACATGGAAAAAAACAGGTCAGGGAGAAAAGTGGGAGAGTGATCGGATCAAGTGGAAAAATAATAAAACTGAAAATGGAGCGGACGGAAGTTCCTTAACCCCAAAAAGTTAAAAGGGTCATGGGTGGTTTGGGACATGTAAATAACGAAGGTGCCGCCCCGCCCAAGGGGGCATTCTTGCACGCCAGGAGCCGGAAGCGGATCGGGTTGGTAAAAAACGCCACGGGGGCACCAGCGGGGCCCAAGAAAACATATTCGGGACGGGAAAAAGTATCAGACCCCAGAAGCACCGAATCCCCAAGCAACAGTACAGGCCATCCCCGCGTCAAAATGGGAGCCGCGGCATGGACCATGATATAGAAATGGGGGTTCCCACGCAACGTTCTTTTGGGCCCATGCGCAGGTTCGGTGAAGACCGGGGGCCCCTCCTTGGACCCCCACCCCCGGCATGGTCTCATTAACCCCCTTCCCTCGAGGTGATCACAGGGGATCCACACCAAATACCCGGCTTCCACTGACACTGCTGGTCGTTACAATGCTGTTATAGTAAAACTGATCAACTCATGGTGTAATTATCTAAAATTTGAATGAGTCACAAAATTAAACAGAAAAAAAATAAATCTGATAAAAACAAGCAAAGCAGGTGTTTGTACAATAAATATTTTTTCTATATGGCTACGTTAGATTTAAGTAATACATGTTTTGCTTTTCCCATCTTCCTGCTAATTTTACAGAAAGACACTTGATACTGGGATTATAAAATGAAGTTATATGCAGTTTAATATAGTATTACATGGCACCCTTTAAAATGAGTAGACAATCATAAAATATACAAGCATGCCAACTCTATCAGAGGGCAGCTACTTTCTTCAGCAGCTCATTTCCTCAGCCTCATAAATAAGAATCTAGATTAGGGAAGTTTACTCTGCAACAATCATATGCCCTAGTAAGGCACATAAAAGGGGATATTATCATTAAAAGGACATATTCTTATGGGGCAACCTCGGTTAGTAAAAAATGTGATTTGTGACTTTCATTGAAATGAATATAACAAGAATATAACAGTTAAAACATTTACACAAAGCTTTCTGAGAGAATATTCTCAAGTAAAATTCACTATTGTGCACTGATATACATACTACTACATACACACGTGGAGAAAATTGTTCTTACCCTTCCATTAAAGAAGAAAAGGTCACAATAGTCACTGAAATAAATAATACATTTGAATTTACTGAAAATCAACCAATGAAGATTAGACGTTGCCTTTCAATTATGGTTCAACCGTCAACCAGTGAAACTGGCCTAAACAAAAATGATGGTTTCCTTAACTTAATGTTAACTTAATGTTTTTTTGAACACTTTCTGTAACTCTCAATGAGATGTCTGCACTAGTGTTGAGCGATTGCGTTGGCTATCGAGATCGAGCGATAGTCGATAGTCGGCCGCTATCGATAAGGTTTTTCGATAGTGGCTCGATTAGGGGAGCGATTACCATTAAAGTCTATGGGAGGAGGCAACAACACCTTCATTATTTACACCCAAACAAGGCTGGAGAAGCTGAAATTAACATCCACAACAGTCAAATGGGTACGTGCTACATCTTAGGCAACACCCCTTAGGTTAAAAAGTCACAGAACCCTTTTAATTCACCTTGTGGTGAATATAGAATTGCTGTTTTAAGATTTAGGTGGATGCTGCGTCAATGAACAAAGCTGGGTGCGCAAAAGTCAAAAACACGTATTGTTATGTTTTGTTTAATACACGGTTTTATTTGCACCTTTCAATTCACCTGGGGGTGACTATAGAATTGCTGTTTTAAGATTTACGTGGATGCTGCGTCATGAACAACTGGGTGCGCAAAAGTAAAAAAACAACGTATCTGTTATGTTTTCGTATAATACACGGTTATTTTTTGACCTTTCAATTCACCTGTGGTGACTATAGAATTGCTGTTTTAAGATTTAACGTGGATGCTGCGTCAATGAACAAACTGGGTGTGCATAAGTCAAAAAAAAAACGTAACTGTTATGTTTTGTTATTATTAAACGGTATTTTTTGCACACTTTCAATTCACCTGTGGTGACTATAGAATTCTGTTTTAAGATTTACGTGGATGCTGCGTCAATGAACATTGTGGGTGCGCAAAAGTCAAAAAACACGTAACTGTTATGTTTTCGTATGATACACGGTTTTTTGGCAAAAACAACCTGTGTGACTACAAGATTGCTGGATTGAATTTAAATGCAAGGTGGATATATCAACAGTCACAGGTGTAATGGGTATAAATTAAAATGAAACATATCTGAAATGTATACTGATAATAAAAGTGGAGTTTTGCACCTAAAAAAGAGCCTGCAGTTACTAGAAATGATGTGTACCCAATTTAAAAGTTCAGGCTCCCCAAATTATCCAGGAAATATTTCAATAGAAAAACTGTTAATAAAAAGATATTCCACTACATGTCTACACAAAGTCTTGGTGAACTTTATCCAGTGTTCTTTATAGATAGAGCTTGTCTGTGTTCGCCCGCGGGGCCCCCCCTGCTCCTCCCGCCGTGAATTTAGCGGTAAAATGGGTTTTAAAATTCTCTAGCTAACTACATAAAATGTTCAAATCTCTAATCTAACTAAATTGGAAGGATCACAGCTAATAGTAGAGGTTTCTCTGTGCAGAAATAGACTAATTTCGCTGAGCTGTTTGGCCACAGGCAGAGCGCAGGTCCTATCCCTATGAGACGCTGAGAGACACTGAGGCTGAAACAGGAAACGCTGTTCTATGTAAAACGAGGTCATGTGATTTTTCCAGCCAATCGCAACCATACACATCCAGTCATGACGTCGCACACACATCTCACCTGCCTCTATTCTGTAATCTGATTTGCTGGCCGCCAAAATTACAGGAAGCGCTGAAAAAGGCGCGGTCTTAATAGATGATGCTCAGATTTTAACCTTAATTATCGCATGATCTGGAAATTTCGATCACCATAAAAACCTTGCCGATTTCAACTTTGTCGATAAAAATCGCTCAACACTAGTCTGCACCTGTCCACAAGTACTTTGGGCCCACTCCTTGTGAGCAATATAAGGGAATGCACTGCAGTCACTGTACCAGTCCCTGATCGCGCTCATACTCCCTGACGACAGTCCTAAGTAACGGGATTTAACGGGATCGCCAGTTACTCTATCTGTGCCCCAACCATCTACTCACCTCTCCCTTGCCCTCTGCCAGTGTTCCTATCTCTGTCCAGCTCCCCTTCTCTCTCTGCACTGCCACTAGTATGCAACCGTCTTCTACAAGGTGAGCATGCTGGCTCTTCTTTATTTAAAGGGTCACCCACAAGTGCACTGCCAATCACCTCTGACCATGGCCTACTTCAGCATATCTCACTGAATCTGTCCTTGCTAGAATGCTGCCTTCCCTGACCATTTGCCTGTTTCCTAACTTTGTTTCTGGTACCACGCTACTCTGCACGTTGGCTGTCACCTTGATGACCTACGTCAGGGATGGCGACCTGGGAGTTCTCCACAGTCAAGTCCAACCTGCCTTACGGCGGCCTCAGGTGAAAACTGGGGGGCTCTTTAGACTCCGCTCCCTGGCAGAGGTAACACCAACTCTCTATGGTGACTCAGTGGACCCATCTCCTGTCTCCAGAAAGCCTAGCTGTGAAAGTACGACTTGGCCATGGATCCTGCTGATGTACCTCTTTTTCATCAGGAGCAAGTGTTCCAGATGCTGCAAAATATAGCGGCCTAGCTCCTGCCCCGGTGCCAGCTCTGCCTTCTGTAGTTCCAAGCAGTCCTGGCCTGCACCTGCCATTGCCACATCGCTACAAAGGAGATCCTAAGGCCTGCTGTGGATTACTAATCCAGTGAACGCTCCATTTTGAGGTCCTGGCTCTCCAGTTTGTCTCTAATCAAAAGAAAGTAGCATTTATATTTTTTATGTTCCATGGCAAAGCTCTAGCCTGGGTTATCCCTCTCAGGAAGTCCAACCTACCAAACTTCTTATCTGCCTTCCGCAAGGTGTTTAAAGAGCCTGGTTGGATTTCCTCCACTGCCTCCTCTCTTCCTCTCTGCTCCGACACACCTCCTACCCATGCGGGGGGGGGGTTGCTAGTATTCAAATTGCATGTAGATCAGGCTATATAAAGGGGACCAATTATACAGTTGTGTACCACGCACAATTCTAAAATTGACACTCTTTATAAGCCTTATCTACATGTAATTGTAATGCTAGCAATCACCCCCTCATAGATAGTAGGTGTGTGAGGGGTTGTTTATCAGTATTTTGTAGTATATCAGTATTGTATAATTCTCTTGGGCAGCATTGGGGCTTATTTTGTCTATTACTGGGATTAGTTAATTGACCAGCCATTGAGGAGCCAGATTAATCTGGTTATATTGCAAAATTGTTTATATGATGTGACTTATATTGTGACATTTATTGTCATTTACAGCCATTTGTCTGATGAAGGTCTCATCTTGGACCAAAAACGTTTATGAATTTGGCTAATAATCTTCTGGAAAATAAAGTGTGCATTTTAAATAATATATTGTGTACAGGTATTTACATTATGGAATTGTGATTGTTTTTTACCCGACTCTTAGTGGCATTGTTGTCTAGAGGGTGTACAGAGCAACAATATTTTGATTGTATATGATAAATACACACCCTGTATTTGACTCCAAATGAACCCACTAACAAGCTTGGGTAACCCTTGGATATAAATTGCTCTCCACAAATGGGCAGAAAAAATTTACTTGTATGTGCCATTTAAAAACTCTGGGCGACATGTATGATCGGGCTTTACGCCTGTTTTTTGGCGTATACTGCGCCTCCCGGCCCGAATCCCGCTGTCTGATGCAGGGATGTGGTGTTAGGCGCAGCGTTCGCCACTTTCAGCTGCACCCCGCATGAAGGGGCGGGCAGTGGGCGCGGTGTGGGCGCGGGGTGTTTATTTCTTTATTTTCGTTGCACCCATACTATCGATCCTTGGCTAACGAAAATAAAGAAATAAACATGATTTTATTGATTTAATTTTTTTTTTCGTTACCCCCATATTATTATTCGTTTTATATACACATCGGGACAACTTCTTTAGTGTTATAATTTGATTTCGGCCATGTACAGTTTGATTTCTGATTGCATTAAAAAAACCCATAGGGAGCGTCGCTCGCTCTCCCATTGGTCCAAATACGGCGCCTCTTTTAACTTAGCAAATCACAGAGCGCGCTCAGAATTTCTTTTCCCCATAGAACTCTATGAGAAAGTAGCTCGCGCTCTAATTGGCTAAGCTGGACGAGCCCCCGCCGCTTCAACCAATCAGCTCGTTTCTGCATTTTTACTGTATTTTGAACTGTCCCACCTTTGAATATGATGGTCAATTTTTCTCCATAGGATATACTGGGGACATTGTCGCTCCTATTCTGATTGGTCTATTCTCCTACATAGGTTATAATGGGACATTGTCGCTCCTATTCTGATTGGCTGGTTTATGCCGACCAATGAGAATAGCTTAATCAATTTGAATTACTGTATTTCCCGGCAATTCTCTCTATTGCAATTCCCTATGTAGCGCCGGTCTCGGCGACAAACGCGGTGTTCGGGTTTTTAACTGCTTTATTTGTAAAGAAGGGTTCGGCTCTTTATCTGATAATGTTTTACATTTAATAAAAATAATTTTTTTTTTAAATACTTCATGCTGCACGGCGCTGAGCGCCCATCTCTCCATAGACTATAATGGGAGAAGTAGCTCGCGCTCTGATTGGCTGGGATAGCCAAGTCCCGCTAGCTCAGCCAATCAGCTCTTTTCTGTCTTTTTACTGTATTTTGAATTATCCCGCCGTGGATTCTGATTGGTCTAAACTTCTCCATAGACTAGAATGGGTCTTTGTCGCTCCTATTCTGATTGGTCAATAATTCTCCATAGGTTTTAATGGGTCTCTGTCGCTCCTATTCTGATTGGCTGAGCTAGCCGAGCCCCCCACTAGCTCAGCCAATCGCCTCTTTTCAGCATTTTTACAGTATTTTGAACTGGTCCGCCGTGGATTCTGATTGGTCTAAACTTCTCCATAGGCTAGAATGGGTCTCTGTCGCTCCTATGCTGATTGGCTGAGCTAGCCAGTCCCGGTAGCTTAACCAATCAGCTCTTTTCAGCATTTTTACTGTATTTTGAACTATCCCGCCGTGGATTCTGATTGCCCATAGGTTTTAATGGTTCACTGTCGCTCCTATTCTGATTGCCCGGTTTATGCCGACCAATCAGAATAGCGTTCTGATTTTGAATTACTGTATTTCCCGGCAATTTCCAATATCCTAATTCTTGAATTAGGATCTTGGAAAGGGATTTTGTTTTATGTATTTTTTATTTTTTAGGTTTCAGCTCTTTTCCTGAGAATGTTGAATGCCTTTATAAAGGCGATTTTTGATTCATAAGCCGCACCGACATCTGGAATGATTTCTCGCTGTTCCAGCCTGTCTCGCATCGGAACTGTTTTCTCGGCGCAGTCCCGCATGGCGCCTAGGTCCCGCACTGCGCCCATGTCCCTGCACTGTGCCCCACACACACTGGCGAGGCGCAGGGAACTTTTGCCCGCATGTACGAGCGCACCGCCTCGGACGGCGAATCTTAGGTGCAGCGCCGCACTGCGCCTCGGTCCCCGCACTGCGCCCCACACACTGGCCAGGCGCGGCGGACTTTTCCCCGCATGTATGACCGCACTACCTCCGGCACCGAATCATAGGCGCAGCGCCGCACTGCGCCTCGGACCCGCACTGCGCCTAACACACTGGCGAGGCGCGGCGGACTTTACATAGTATGTATGAGCACGCCCCGGCCCCGACATAAATCAGGCGCAGATTCCGCCAGGAAACTGGCGGAAAGGTGTGCCCTGACCCGGCGAGATTCATACATGTCGCCCTCTGTGTATTTTACTGAATAGAAAAGCGCAAGCAGGCTTAATTAACCTTCGGATATGAATTATGCTACAGGCAAAATTTATTCTTTGGCGTTGAAAAACACTGTTTCTTTTACTGGCCACAACAGCAGAAAAACACTTAGTTAACCCTTGGATATAAATTGCGCAAAAGAAATGAGCTGACCAAAATTGCCAGCTTTGTAGTGTGTTAAAACGATGTGTATTTTACTGACCACAACAGCAGAAAAAGACTTAATTTACCGTTGGATGTAAATTGTGCAAAAGAAATGTGCTGCCAAAAATTACCAGCTTTGTAGCGTGTTAAAACGACGTGTATTTTACTGACCACAACTGCAGAAATATACTTAATTAACCCTTGGATGTAAATTGCGCAAAAGAAATGTGCTGCCTAAAATTACCAGCTTTGTAACGTGTTAAAACGACGTGTATTTTACAGAACACAACAGCAGAAAAATACTTCATTAACCTTCGGATATGATTTATGCTACAGGCAAAATTTCTTTTTTGGCGTTTAAAAAAAAAACCCTTTCTTTTACTGACTACAATAGCTCAAAAACATTTAAGTAGCCCTTGGATATGAATGGCGCAAAAGACATAAGCAGCCAAAAATTAAGTGGTATTTGGATTGTAAAAACGCTGTTTCTTTAACTGAATACAACAGCAACAACAGGCTTAGATAACCCTTGGATATTCAATGTGCTCAAGAACTGAGCAGATAGCATTAAAATGTATATGCAGCTGAATTGGACGCACACAGGACTTCAATTCCAATACCACAAAATCAAAATTAGAACGTAAGAGAAGCAGTCTCTGAGAAAAGCTGTGACACCCGCCCCCCAAAAATCGCTGTATAAAAGGTCTTTCTTTTGTGTGAGATCTCTAATACTGGAGCTGCAGCAGCTACAACACGGCACAGAATGTGAACTGCCAGCGTCGCATCCGGACTTATATAGTGCGGTGACGTCAAAGAATCCCGCCGGTCTCTGATTGGCTTCATCTCTGCACATGCCATTTAGGGTACTCCTTTCTTCCTCCCAGAGTTCTTTGCCCCATGTAACGCCATGTGCTCGCAGCCATTTTCAATTAAAAACACGCTTCATTCCCGCGAATCACCCCAAACTTCGACTTCATTCAGAATTGAAGTTTTCCTGAAATTCTAAACGAATTCCACTTCGTTAGAATTGATTCACCCATCTCTAGTAACAATCATACGTTTCGAACACTGGCGATTTTGCAAGTTTTCCCACCTACAAATAATGGAGACAGAATCTAAAAAAAATCCAGTTAATCACATTGAATGATTTTTAATTAATTAGCATTTTATTGCATGAAATAAGTATTTGATCACCTACCAACCAGTTAGTTTTTCTTTAAGAAGCCCTCCTACTCTGCACTCATTGCCTGTATTTATTGCACCTGTTTGAACTCTTTACCTGTATAAAAGACACCTGTCCAATCAAACTCCAACCACTCCACCATGGTGAAGACCATAGAGCTGTCTAAGGACACCAGGGACAAAATTGTAGCCCTGTAGAAGGCTGGGATGTGCTACAGGACAATAGGCAAGCTGCTTGGTGAGAAAATTAAAGAAAAACCATAACTGTTTATCTTGCTCAAAAAACAAAATATGGTCTTCACATCCATTTTGAAGAATAAATATATAGGTGCATGCTGGTGTGGCAGCAAAAAGCAATTCAAACACAACACAAAATCAGCAGCACTCTATAGACACTAAAAAACGGTCAAAAAGGACATAAGATCTTTTTGGAAAAGCATTTCTGCTACTGAGGAATATATGAAAATTTTGAGTTCTTAGTGTACGTTTTTGATCAAAACTGTAAATGCATTGCTTTTAGCTACCACACCAGCATGCACCTATATATTTATACATTTATATTCCACAGTAGCAAAAATGTTCTTCCAAAAAATGTTATGTCCTCTTTGACCGTTTTTTAGTGCTTATAGAGTGCTGCTGATTTTGTTTTAATCTTCCTCAGTCTTGGGCTCCATGAAAGATCTTGCCTTGTGGGTTAAGGATGATTCTGAGAAAAGTCAGGAATGAGCCCAGAACTACATGGCAGGACCGTGTCAATGACCTGAATAGAGCTGGGACCAGAGCCTCAAGATTACCGTAACACATTATGCTGTCACACAAGGTCCCCTTGTTCATACCAGCACATGTCTAGGCTCATTTGAAGTTACCAATGACCATCTGGATGATCCAAAGGAGCCATGGGAGAAGGTCATGTGGGCAAATGAGACCAAAACAGAACTTTTTGGTATCAACTCCACTCGCTGTGTTTGGAGAAAGAGGAAGGATGAGTACAACCCAAATAACACCGTCATAACCGTAAAGCATGGGGGTGTAAACATCATACTTTGGAAGTGCTTTTCTGGAAAGGGGACAGGACAATTGCACTCTATCGAAGGGGGATTGAAGGGGCCATATATTGCAAGATTTTAGCCAACAACCTTCTCCCATCAGTAAGAGCATTGAAGATGGGTCTTGACTGGGTTTTCCAGCAGAACAATGACCTGAAACACACAGCCAGAGCAACTAAGGAGTGGCTCCGTAAGAAGCATTTTAAGGTCCTGGAGTGGCCAGGCCAGTCTTCAGACCTGAACCCAATTAAATATCTTTAGAGGGAGCTGAAACTCAATGAAACAAAGGTTTCTGTACCAATATTAAGTTGTTTTTCTATGATATCAAATATTTATTTAATGCAAATTAATTATTTAAAAATCATACAATATGATTTTCTGGATTTTTTTACATTCCGTCTCACACACGTGAAGTATACCTAGGATAAAAGTTACAGACCTCTCCATTCTTTGTAGATGGGAAAACTTGCAATATCGCCAGTGTACCAAATACTTGTTTTCCCCACTGTAAGTAAAGTAACAGTAGAATAGTAGCATAAATTTATCTGTTGACTATTTTTAAATGGGATATGTAGTAGTCATCTAGCAAGGTGTAGTAAAACATTCCGTTATCTACAAAATTTTGTACACAGGTAGCACTGCTTTCTTGTCTCTTCCTCTGTGTTGAGTTTTGCCACAGCTTCTCTGTTTTATTTACACAGCAAGCTGTGAAGGCAGGGACTTTCTGATATAGAAGTCTGTGAGAGAAACATGGCTGTTGAGCTAAGAAATTAAAAAATAAAGGATTCAAAAATGAAGTAGACTTAAAGGGGTTGTCTCGCTACAATGATTGGGTTTTAATTAAAAGATCTTTAAAAAACAAGCAGCTTTGCAATATATGTTCATTACAAATGTCCTACTGATTTTGAGTTATCACTGGTAGTAGAAGTGCATCAGCTCCTCAAATCACTATAGCCACCAACCTGTTGATTTTTCTCTCACTAGCTGCCAGTGCTGGTGACTCATCAGCTTCTCAATACAGGTCTGAGCACAGAGCCCCTCCCACACAGTATGAGGCCACTTGTGATGTTTCTGTAGGGGAGGGGGAGGGCTCTGGCTTCTGTGTCTGTGTAGCTGTGCTGCCTGGATTTATCCTGTGTGTGCCTGCTCGCTCCTGCTCTCTACACAGATTGAGTAGAGCAGAGGCTGATCTGTGGTCAGTACGATGTGACAGCAGTGAAGTGTGTTACTATAATCATGATGTGTCTGTGGAGCTTTGACTATACTAATAGAACAGAACAGGGGGGGCATGTGAACGGTTCATAGCCCTCCCTGCTCTGCTGTATTAGTGACACATCATGATTATAGTAACACACTTCACAGCTGCCCTGTGTCTGTTCTGATGGGAGGACAGCACAGAACAGGGTTTGTTTGTTGTTGCTTGAGATGTCCGTGGAGATTTGTATGCTAAGCAGGGGGTATAGGAACACTTACATTCCCCTCTGCTCTGCTATTAGCATACACAGCTTCACAGACCTCTGGCTCCATAGCCACTCATAGATCAGCCCTCTCCCTGCTGTCTCCTGACTCTATGGAGAGGAGCAGCAAGAGCTCGGCCACAGCAGCATAGTGCAGCTGATCCAGCAGTGAGCAGCAGATTTAGGCAGGCACACACAGGGTTAACTCTGGCAGCAAACCCCCTCACCTCCCCCTCCCCCTGCTGTATGGAGGAGGAGAGCTGCCTGTGTGCTGAGGGGAGGAAGGAAGAGGGAGGAGAAGAGGCAGACAAGAAGCATGCCCCTGAATTAAAAAATCCTATGCTGCTAGACACACTGACGTAGGCTGAAAGCCTGTAGTGAGACAACTCCTTTAACTGTATATAAGAATAGGACTGCATAGAAAATTTCTGATATAACATAGTTCTTATCATTGGAGGTATGCACTTTGTAATCTTATATACACTCAAAGGCCACTTTATTAGGTACACCATGCTAGTAACGGGTTGGACCCCCTTTTGCCTTCAGAACTGCCTCAATTCTTCGTGGCATAGATTCCACAAAGTGTTGCAACGATGCTCAATTGGTACCAAGGGGCCCAAAGAGTGCCAAGAAAATATTTCCCACACCATGACACCACCAGCCTGAACCGTTGATACAAGGCAGGATGGATCCATGCTTTCATGTTGTTGACGCCAAATTCTGACCCTACCATCGAATGTCGCAGCAGAAATCGAGACTCATCAGACCAGGCAACGTTTTTCCAATCTTCTACTGTCCAATTTCGATGAGCTTGGGCAAATTAGAGCCTCAGTTTCCTGTTCGTAGCTGAAAGGAGTGGACCCGGTGTGGTCTTTCTGCTGCTGTAGCCCATCTGCTCAAAGTTCGCCGTACTGTGCGTTCAGAGATGCTCTTCTGCCTCCCTTGGTTGAAACGGGTGGCTATTTGAGTCACTGTTGCCTTTCTATCAGCTCGAACCAGTCTGCCCATTCCCCTTTTAAACCTCCGGCATCAACAAGGCATTTTCCGCCCACAGGACTGCCGCTCACTGGATGTTTTTTTTTTTTTCGGACCATTCTCTTTTAAACCTAGAGATGGGTTGTGCGTGAAAATCCCAGAGATCAGCAGTTTCTAAAATTTCTCAGACCAGCCCTTCTGGCACCAACAACCAAAGCCACTTTCAAAGGCACACAAATCACCTTTCTTCCCCATACTGATGCTCGGTTTGAACTGCAGGAGATTGTCTAGACCATGTCTACATGCCTCAATGCACTGAGTTGCCGCCATGTGTTTGGGCTGTTAGAAAAATTAAGTGTTAACGAGCAGTTGGACAGGTTACCTAATACAGGGGCCCCGGTGAGTGTATGTTGAATGCAGGAACTTTCATAAGCTTCTTTGCATCATTTACAATATTGCCCTTCTTCACCTCTTTTGAATTAGTCCAAGAAAAGCTAAATGAGCATAGCAATTTGCAGTGGTATAGCTTCTTCATCAGTATTGGTCAAAACACATGGAACCATACTAGTCAGAACCTGTAGCAAGTTTCTCTGAGTCATATGGGGTTTTTATAACTGGAGGCACACTTTTACTAGCAGAATTATGCCAGAAAGTTAGAGGTTTCCTGCAGAAGATAAGGACACATTTGCACAGATTTTGTTTTGTTCATTTGCAAAGTTAAGCAACTTTTTAATCAGTTGTTAAATATACCTGAGCTTTCAGGTAACATGTAACATTTTCATATGGCACCAGTTCATCCCTCTGCAAACTCTCGGATTTTCAGTTGTCTCTGAGTTAGGTGGTGAATACTAGCTGCTATGATGTTTCCCATACACTGCACGCACACACACACACAGACACACACACAAATCAGACCCTGCTTTCCTATAACTATATAGCACACCCTCTAAAGCAGCAACAACATGGGGGATATTATTCAGCAGTACTAGAAAGTGTAGGCTGTGGATCAACATTAATGATTTTATTTACTAAAGTCTTCAAACCTTTCTCAGTGCTTCTCTCTGCATCAGCCACAGTTCTCTTACATCCCCTTCCCTCTCCATAGACATCTATGGGCAACTGTAACTCGATCACACAGTCAGCTGGTAGTTTGTGTTGTTTATGTAACATGGCTTTCAGTATATTCCCATATTAAAAGATTTTTATTGAAACATTTTCTATAAACAATACAGAAGAAAAAGAAATTGGCACGTGTTTCGACAGCATATAAATAGCGACCTGCAGAATTATATTGAACATTATAACACAGAGAAACTTTCAAGACCAAGAACTTAAAATGAAAAAAAGAGAGAGTAGAAGGGGGAATAAGAGGGGGGAAAGAGGGAGAGGAAGGAAAAGAAAAGTGCTCCATATGGGTAGAAGACGTATTATGGTACCTGATTCAGTTCAGACCATCAGGATGTGGGAGAAACGCATCAGGGAAGTTTGTAGAAAAAAAAGGGGGGGCCTAAGTTAACACCAAGGGACTAATCCTCCCAACTCAGTCAACCATTATCTGCTAGGACTTTAAATTCCCAAGAGGCTTGATAGGGAGTCCACAATCTCCATGTGTGCAAAAATTCCTCCACATCCCCTGGGGAATGCGTTATCAACTCCTTCATGCGGTGAGTGAGAGCAATCTCTTCCAGCCATTCCACCACCGAGGGAGGGGCTGTTTGCCGCCATTGACATGGGATATGGTTTTTGCTGCCTGTAAGAGATGCCTTATTAAAGTTTTTTCATAAGCAGTATGGGGGACATGTATGAAAACTGTCTAGGTCTAAGACTTTTCTTGTTCCCCATAGCAACCAATCAGAGTTCCCTTTTCATTTCACATAGTGCGCTGAAAAAAATAAAAGGGGCACTTTGATTGGTTGCTATGGGCAACAAAGGAAGTTTTAGACCTAGACAGTTTTCATACATGTCCATTTTTGTCCAGTGTACCAGTTATCCTGTGCAAGATGCCAACTCTTATCCAACAAAAGAGCCACAGACCATCATACTTTCTCCTCCATGTTTGACAGTTAGGGCCACCTGTATGAAAACTGTCTAGGTCTAAAATTCACTTTGTTGCCCATAGCAACCAATCAGAGCGCCCCTTACATTTTTTCAGAGCACTATATGAAATGAGACAGGTGCTCTGATTGGTTGCTATGGGCAACAAAGTGAATTTTAGACCTAGACAGTTTTCATACATGTGGCCCTTAGTGTCACATAATGAGGAGCTATCCTTTCACCTACTCAACAACGTACAAATAACCCTGCAAAATGTACCAAAGATGTCAAATTTTGAGTACTTAGTTAATAAGAACTTCTTCTACTCTTCAGTAGTCCATTGGAAGTGGGTTTTAAATGCCTGTCTGTCATCTTTTGTTAATTGACTTTCTCTTGCCATTATGATATCAATGTGCTCTGTTCTAAACAGCAAAACTGCTCAAATATGCCCGATAGGGTGTTGTATTGTTCCATCAATGGTTTTATAGAATCAGAAGGCTTAAAGGGGTTGTCTCGCTACAATGATTGGGTTTTAATTTAAAGATCTTTAAAAAACAAGCAGCTTTGCAATATATGTTCATTACAAATGTCCTACTGATTTTGAGCTAGCCCTGTTAGTATTACTACATCACCTTCTCAAATCTCTATAGTAGCCGACCTGTTGATCCTTATCTTACTGGCTGTCAGGTCTGAATGACTCATCACCTTTGAAGACAGGTCGGAGCAGAGAGCCCCTCCCGCACAGAATGCTTCTGGAGGGGGAGGAGGACTCTGGCGTCTGTGTCCTGGATTAACCCTGTGTGTGCCTGTTTCCTCCTGCTCTCTACACAGATAGATGTGACAGCAGTGACCCTGTCTGTTACTATAATCAAAGATATGTCTTTGGAACTGTGACTATACTAATACTATACAGATCAGGGGGCATGTGAATACTTTATGTTCTCCAGTATTAGTGAGACATCCTGAGTATAGTAACACTGCCCTTGTTGTTGCTGGAGATGTGGAGACTTGTAAGCTAAGCAGGGGATATAGGAACACATGCATCCCCTCTGCTCTATTAGCACACAGCTTCATATTCCTCTCTACACTCCTAGATCAGCCCTCTCCTGCAACAGACCTAGGCAGGCACACACAGGGTGAACTCTGAGAGCAAACCCCCTCCCCCCCTGTATAGAAGTTACGTAGCTGCCTGTGTGCTGATGGGAGGGGGAGAGGGAGCAGAACAGACAGACCAAGAAGCACGCCCCTCAGTTCAACTTACCAGGGACACTGACAGGCTGAAAGCTCGTAATGAGACAACTCCTTTCAGGGTGCTTTCACATGGTGCGTTTTTGATGCTTTTTTTTATGCTTTTTTTTTTTTTTGCAGGATGGCACAGCAATTAGTGCTGTACGTTGCTGCACAAAAAACACATCAAAAAACGTGTCAAAAAACCGCGTCAAAAACGCACCGTGTGAAAGCACCCTAAAAGTAATTTCAAAAAGTTGAGACACCTGTAGCTTTCTGGGCTGCAGAGTAGCTGTCCTTGATATCTTCAGTGAAAAAGCCCTTTGGTTAAAATAAAAAAATCCAGACTATAAACTATTTTATTGTATTTGCTATGCTAGAACTGTGTTAATGCAAAAAAAAAAAAAATTGTGAAATCCAGGTGTTTGAAAACAAAGATTATTTATAAGGTAGCATCCGTTTAAGTCACTATGTTGCTGTAGAGTCTAGGACACACATCCCTATAGCTATATTTACTATTTTGCCATAGGCAAACTTAAACTCTATCAGTTCTCAGTCTATAAAGCACTAAAACTTAACTTTTATTATGTACAACATTTAACCTTTATACACGTTTTTTTTTTTTTTTTTTTTAAAAACCTGATTTGTAAGCTCTCAATTTGTCTCATAAATGTATCACTTTCTAATTGTGAAGGAATAACTCATTTTCTATTATCAAGTCTGGTGAAAAACCACCTATTAGCATGGAAATCCTATATATACAGTGATCTGCTAACTGCAAAAAGGAATCCAAAGCATCCCACTTGGGCAGTCATCCCTAATCTGATGGGCATGAAGCATATACGATTTCCTTGTGAAACCCTCTGCAGCAGGTAACACAATAGAAAGAGGTAGAAAATCACAAATTAAAATATCATGCCTGACCTACCTAACATGTTTCACCAGCTAACTGACTTCATCAGGGGATAGAGGTCTGGTCCCATGTGGTCTAGCTCACTTCCTTTTATATGATCTCAGGTACACACCCTATTCAGGTGCTCACCTAATAGCCAACAGAGATTCAACAATTCCCATTCCCCCTGTTCTCTCCTCCATGCATACTAATACTATTTACTGCCGCTGCGTTCTCATAACCAACATTCCTCAGGCAATTTCGCCATCTCCGTAGCGGGCTTCCGCCCTGTCTTTCCGTGCGCCCGCATACGCGCACTGCACCAATGGACATTTCCACCCTTGCTGTGACGGACTTCCGCCCAACTTCTCTCATATTACTGCATCTGCGTGGCTCTCCTAGAACGGACTAAGCAGTAAAGGTCTTACATTATGCAAAACACTGTTATCTTTGTCCCTTCCCATAAACCTCTTTCCCTCTGTGTCTAATATGCATATTCATTTTAATAAAGCCTCGGGCCTTGTGGCACCTCCCATTTTCCCCACTAAATTTTCTTTTTTACAAATCTCGGCTACTTACCTCATTAATTACGTTACAGTAGAAATTTACATTCTGATTGGTTGCTATGGGCAACAAAGTGAGTTTTAGACCTAGACAGTTTTCATACATGTGGCCCTAAGGCTTTATTAGTGACCTTAAAGGCGTAGAGAGCTAGTCAAGGCAGCAACCTTCATGGAACACTCACCAAGCATGTATTACTGGGAAGGATACATAAAAATATGTGAAAATAAATGAAGTAGTCAAGCATACAGCTTAAAATTTGTGCAACTTTTCAAACAGAGATAGTTTATCATACTATAGACAGTGAGTCTTGTGTCCGTCTTCAACCAATCCATATAACTTCCTATGAAAACATGCCTTATACCTTTATGGAAGAGAATGATAAACACAACAGTTAGTCAGTCGATTTTTATAGAAAACAAAAAGTACTTTACCATAGTGTAGGTAGCAATTACCATCAATCATTGTATAAGTAAGGTATTTTTAGCAGGATTATTAGAAGTAGTGTACTGACTTATAAACAGCATTATATTATTATCCCATTCATAAACTGGCAACCACTTAAGATGCAAATTCCCTTTAGACTTATTCCAAGAGACTGCAGCCCATGTAGAATAAAAAAAATACTGCACAATCAAAGAAAAAAAAAACTAGGAAAATCACCTTAGGCTCTGTTCACACAATTTTTTTTATCCTGTTGCAGAATTAGAAAATAAAGGTGCTTTTAACACCCTTAATGACCACCCGCCGACTTTTGACGTCGCTGCAGACATCAGGCTTTTCAGCTCCCAGCACCGCAGCTGGGCTAGGAACAGAGCTGTACTTCACAGCCTTCTTCCCAGCACAGCCTCTGCAAACGCCAGGGAGCGGGGGAAACCTCCGCTCCCCAGCGCTTAACCCTTTGATTGCCTTGGTTCATGACAGTAGCATAATCAAAGGGCTTTTGCCTGCTCTGTCAGGTGATAGGGTTGACCTGACAGAGCCCAGGCAATGGCTGCACAGTCAGCCCTGGGGACCTATAGTAGCCCCAGGATTGTCTGTATAACAAGCCAGCAATCAGTGCAGACTTTGTGTTTCCCTGACTGCTGCCTGTGTCAAACTGACACAGATTACAATATATTAGCATATATAAATATGCTAATACATTACTAAGTATAAAAAAAATGTCAAACAGTTATCCCTTTAGGGTATTTTTTTTTTTTTTTAAAGTAAAAAGCATAAAAAGTGTAAAAACAAAAAATAAATATTTAATAAAAAATAATTGTGTCTATATTACGCACACAAAAAAAACCCTACACATATTAGGTATCCACATGACCATAATAACCTGCAGAATTAATCTAACAAGTTATTAAGTGTGAAATGTAAGTGGTGTCAAAAAAATTTAAGAAAACAATTTAAAAAAAAAAAAAAAAATCTGCAATAACTTATAAGGGAGCTTAAACTATTCCCCCAAAAACTACAACTAGCCCTGACTGTGTCATTGAAAACTGCGTCATTGAAAAAATACAAAAGTTATGACTGTTGAAACGGAAAGAGGCAAAAAATGGTCATTAAGTACTTTTCAGGTGTTTGGCTTAAAGGGGTTGTATCATTTCATTAAATGGTCTTCAGAATAAGGGGACAGTGAAAACAAACAACTTTGCAATTGGATGTCATTTGCAAAGCTGTCTTTTTTCACTTTCTTCCTTATCTTTGTTTTCTGTAAACACAGTTCCCCATTGCAGGTCGGATTCCACCTCCTTTCATTTCATTGGCTGACGGATCAACTAATTTACATTCTGTCTGGCCCCCGGTCGTATTCACGGGAGCGAGCATTCCTGCCTCTCTCACTCATAATAAGGGACCGGCAACAATTCAGTCTGTACAGCTAGCAGCTCCTCATTGACACTGAAGCTGCTTCTACAATCAGAAAACAGCTGAATTGTGCCTCGGTGCCTAATGCTCCTGCATGTAAGGGGCCAGCAACATTTCACTCTGCAGAGCCTCCAGCTCCTCAGTGCCACTGCAGCTGCTTCTATAATCAGAAAACAGCAGAATTTTGCCTCAGTGCCTAATGCTCCTGCATAGAAGGGAGACAGATCTGTGCTCTGGAGGAGTTCATAGAAGTCTGTATTCAACTGTAACAAACCTCCAGCTGTGAGAGGAGAAGAAATCAGTGGTCTGAGTTCATAGAAGACTGTCTAGACTGAATGCAGGGCTGTGGTATGTAAACAGCTCTTACAAAATAAGACTGCAAAAGGAGAGGAACGACACAGTGACAAATGGAGTGGAGGGGGGGGGGTTGAACACACTGACTTGGAGTGAGCATGAACAGTGAAGGGGGAGGATGATGTCATCCCCCTTCAGTTAAGAGAAGCCCCTGGATTTTTAGGAACTCAGAAAATCAAGCTACAAAAGAACAGCCGAACTGATGAAGCGATACATCCCCTTTAAGGGGTTTAAACAGCGATTGCCAATTATCATTTTTAAAAGAAATCTGTCTGCAAAAAGAGAAAAAAAGAGCCAGCTTAATTTTAGTGGTCTGTTTGAAGTCTGTTTTAGTGGTAAGTTTAACAACCAAAACCCCCCACCCAAAAAAACAAAACCAAACCAACAAAAAAAGAAAAGAATACCTTTAGTGAATGCAAAAGGATGGTGTAAACGAAGCCTTAGAAATACCAGACATATATTTTTATTGTGTGCAACAGTCCTAAATATCATGGTAGAGCTGTGTCATGAGGCTTTGTGACAGCATACAAAGTCCTGTGCAGCTTTGTACTCTATACCGCTATGTTGTGCAGTCTGTTGAAGACCTAAAAAAGTATCTAATTTAGAGAAGAATGTAAACCAACACCACATCTGATCTTGAGCTAATTAGGCCCTTTAAGAATTGTGAGAGATCTCTTTATGAGGAGTCAGAGCTCATTAGACATGGCTCCAAACCTAAGGAAGAAAAATTGTATCCAGCCTCTGGGAGCCTGGACCATAGGCATGGTCAAATGTAGCTGATTTGTGGTACTAGGCAGTAGGCTTAGAGCTGGAGTATCTTGGGCCAAACATGAGGAAATAATTCTTGGGGTCTAAAACTCAGCTGTATGAATTTAATGTAAGATCAATACATTTGTGTAGTAAAGCATTCTTATATTGTAGCTCAATATATAAGTGCAGTTAAAGGCTTATGGGCCATGGAGCAAAACCTCAACTTGGGTCCTCCACAGGCAGCTGCTCACAGTGGAGCGGCTTATTAATTTCAGCTGCACTGCTGTTAATGTTCCCTCTGAACCTAGGTAGCTAGTGAGTTGGACAGTTAGAGGATGATCACACAGCTTATTTTAGGGCATATTTTGGGGCGTAATTGTGCTGTAATGCGCCCCAAAATACGTCCTATAATTACAGTAATCATAGCTCTCATAGCAGGGATAATGAAGGTGAATGGGGCCAGCTTTAGAAGTACGTGCTGATCAGCATGTTCAACTGTATATTATGAATTTACTGTAATTCTAATGTTATTAGGTTTTCCAATAAAGAAATAGAAAGTGCCAGGTTCTCTTTAAGATGGCATTCAGGTTTGTACTGTATGTGTCTATGCAACACATAAAAAATGAGTAAGTGGGGTTCTGGAGAATGTTACTAAAACTTCACAATCAATGGTGCTTTTGAAAAAGTGCTGTATTATGAAGGGAATGTGTATACAATGGATTTAGATGCAGATTCCACTTTGGAATCTGATTAAAAATCCACTTAATCCCTATCCTGTTATTTGTAATGGGATATCCATGGCATTGTTCACACACTGATCTGCAGTGCAGATTTGAAATCCACCATGCAGGAAAAAAAATAGTGACATGTCAGTTCTTTGAAGTGTAATAACATAGGATTCTGAGTCAGGCAGATGACAAGTGTTAGCCTCATTGAAAAGGGTCTGATCCATGCCCAAAACAGTGGCAAACACCGCCAGTGCAAAGTGAGAACCTATGGCAGAAATATGAGAGTATCACATTGGATTCGTGCAAGAGATTCTGTGTTTTCAATTGGAAAAATCTGTTTTGTGAGCATATCGTGGAGTATATCCAGTTTATGGATTTGCACTGAAATCATCCTCCAATGTTAAAATGAAGACAATAGCTGATGTCCTATGTGCTATCATCTCTCCTATAGCTTAGGAAGTAATTTCACCAGATTGCTAAAGAAGTGTAGGGCTCATTACATCTACAGCTATGGCAACAACCCAAACATTTAGAACTCTGTTTAGTAAACAGTAAAAAACACTAATAAGAAAACGTTAAAGACTCCCTAAAGTATAATTAATGGAATATTCAAATAAGTTCTCCTTTTACTTAGGATTTAATTTTTTTTTTAATTAGAAATAACAGTAAGGTACAAGATTACAAAACAGTGATTCCTATTCATAAAACCACATTTCACAGGTCTCCTGAGTTGCTCAATTAAACAATTTATTTTGAATTAATAATTGTAACTACATAAATGATTATCAAATCTAACTTTAAAACTAACTTACTGAAATCTGCTAAAGCTTAAGTTGAAAAAAGGAAATATTTTTTATTAATATTGCATGATTTTAGAATATAAAAAGCAACAAAAAGTAATTGAGTTTAGATGCTCCTGCCACATTGGAAATAGGAGCAAAAAATGAAGCTCACCGTCGTGCGATTTTCAAAGACAAACATTGTAAGTAATATACTAAGGATTTATTGACTGGGCGGTTAACTTGCAGGGTTACAGTCTATTTAGAAAGGATCGTAAAGACCGGAAAGGGGGAGGAGTCTGTCTCTATGTATAAAACCAGTCCTGAAGCCAACACTGCGGAAGAATATAGGTACAGGTAAGAACATGTGGAATCATTAAGGGTAAATATACATGGTGGTAACAATATACAAAATAGCTACTAATAGGGGTCCCCTGCTATAGCCCCCAAATATAACAGAACCCATGAAGATGTACTCCCACAGGGAAATAGATGAGCGTCTAAGTCAAATGAGGTTGAATAATTATGGGCTGACTTTACTATCCAGACATCAATGTGGAATCTGAAGCTTTGTAGCTCCATAAAGGAAACAGGTTTTTTGTCAATAACTAACTGATAATTACCTTTTGCCAAATTGATGCAGGAACCTGACATAGGAAAAGGTGCCCTACTAGACCAAATATTAAAGAATATACCAGACAGAGTAACAAAGTTCAGGTTGAGGGGCACCTAGGGAATATGACCATTAATAAAATAAATTTCCGTAAATCCTTCATAGAGTTTTTTTGTCCAGGAGCCACAAAAACACTGATTTTTAGGAAGGCTAATTGTTATTCTGCCTTAGGGAGGCCCTAAACCGTATTGAACTAGGGAACAATGAGATTTTTAAATATGCAGAACAATAATACTAATATTGGGATATTTTTAAAAAACATCCTAGGCTACCCCAGTGAGAGGTCCATACCTAATGGAAATAAAAAAAATTAGAAACAGGAAAAACCCAATTGGAATCAACAGGGATGTAAAATAGGCAAAAAAATAACAATAAAGAAATGCGTTTCCACCTACTAAAACAGAGGGCCGTGAAGAGCAGCTAAGAAGCTATAGGGAGAAAAAATAAATGTGTTGTAAAATAAAGGATAAAGAAGCAAAGCTGGAAGACTGAAAGACATATTTGCTATAGAAAGTGAAAACTTAAAACTAACCCCCAGAAATAATATTAACTATATAAATAGAAAAAAGATTAAACGGAAAACTGGTTTGGCCCTATTGAAAAAATCCAGAGGGAGAGACAGAGAGGGCGATGAGAAAAAAAGCAAACTATATTAAACACTATATTTTCTCCACTGTATTTACCAAGGAAGGATCGTTCCTGTTGAAACAGAGAGCGAAATGTGGTAAACTCCAACTTTAAAAGTTTCTTGTCATAACCCAGGAAGAAGTGCAGTCTCCTTCTTAGGAAGATTAAAATATACAAATCCCCAGGTCCAGATGGCAATACACCCACATGATCCTACAGGAAGAGTTAAGTGATGTCATAGATACCCCTATTCTTAATATACATGGTGGACTGTCTGAATAACGGGTTAAGTCCCAAAGTGATTCGCGCATAGCAAATAGTTGGTCCAATATTCAAAAAGGGGTCAAAAAGTGATCCAGTGAAACTATAAGTCCAGTTAACTTAACCTCTGTTGTAAGGTCAAATGTTTGAAGGGAAATCACTCAGAGATGTCTATCCTGGAGTATCTCACTGAAAATAAATTTCATAACGTCCGTTCCAGCATGGGGGTTTCATGAAAGGATACGGGGTTACTGTTCAGACTAAACTCATCATCTTCTATGAGGAAGTCAATGGCTAGACTGGATCGGGGTGAGGCACTGGATGTCAATATCTAATTTTTTCTAAAGCATTTGATATGGTCCCCCTAAAAGGGGATTGGTAAATAAAATGAAATGCTTGTACTGGGGGGAAAATGTGATGGTGCAAGTGGGTAAGTAGTAACTGGCTCACTGATAGAAAACCAAAGGGTAAGATTATTAACGGTACATACTCAGACAGGAACGCTGGTTACTAGTGGGGGTACCACGAAGGGTCTGTAATGGGTCCCTAACCTCTATAACATTTTTCATTAATGGGATCTTACACAGGGAATACACAGATAAAGAATATCGATTACTTTGCAGACTATACTAAGCTGTTGTAAAGTTATCAACGCAATAGAAGATAATATGATTAATACAAAGTGATCCGATAAGTTGGAGAGGCCTGGCAGGAAATGGCAGATGAGGTTTAACACTGATAAATTCCAAAGGTTATCACATGGGAAGATAAATCCCATTACATTAATACATGTTAAATGGGAAAAACACACTGGGTTAAAAGTGAACAAGGAGAAGGACTTGGGAATCCCCTGGTGGGACAGTCAAACTTAATTTGTAGCAGCCAGTGACAGTGCAGCAGCAGCCCAAAGCAAATAAGATCATTGGGTTGCAATAAAAGGGGCATAGATGCACATGAATGAGAAACAATATCTCCCCTAACACAAGACACCTGGTTAGACCACACATGGAAATATTGGGTACAAAATTGGTGCACCAGTGCACAGGAAATAACATGTAGAGAGCTTGTGAAAACAGGTACAAAGAGGCGAACAACAAAAATCAAAGGAACAGTTGGAACTACAGTACACAGAAAGATTGGCAAGTATTAGGGTTAATTAGTTTTATAGAAAAGAAGGCTTTCGGGGGGACAAAATAAATATGTTTAAAAACATCAAAGGTCAATATAGAGATCTCTCCCAAGATTTATTTTATACAACAGGGCAGTATCTAGAAGCAAGCGGGCATCCTTTAACGTCTTGAGGAATGAGAAATGATTTCCTACATAAACATAAGAAAGAGGTGATACTTTTATAGCTGTAAGAAGCAATGAAGACTATGGATTCACTGACCATAGGGACTGGTCATGGTGAAATTCGCAAAAACCGAGAGTTTCAAAAAGGGGATGGATGCATATTCTGGAGCGAAAATAATAAAACAAGTTTATAGTGACTAGGATTCAGGAGAGGGGTCTTGATCCAGGGATTTTTCGTGCTAGCCCAAAGATTAGTGATTCAGGAAGGAATTTTTCCTAAAATGATCGGACAATTGGCATCTGACCTCATATAGTGGGTTTATTGCCTTCCTCTGGATCAACACCGTTATGACAACAGGCCAGAACTAGATGGACGACTAGGGTCATTGTTTTTAAGCCTAACAAACTATGAAAACTATGAACTATGACTTTAATCTCTTAAGAGGGGTTTTATCACCACAATGATTACTTTTAAATATTAGACAAAAGGGAACAAAAAGTCCTATACCAACGACATTCTTTTACTGGATTGTGGGCTCTCTTCAGAGCCTAGAGCCGTTCTTAATATCCTAGCTTTTGTACACAAGACATACAGAGAGCATGTGAGTAAACACCGCTATTAAAAAGACCGCAAGTCCCGAAATTTTGTTTTGTTCAAATGACATGACTATCACAAATTTAAATCTAGCCGAATGTTATTTTTTAAAGACAACTATGTAAAAATTACCAGTTTTAAACTTGAATATCTTTGATTTTTAAGAGACAGATAAATGTATCAGCACAAAAGAAATGTAATGATTAATATTTACCACATGCCTTCTTTATGTTTGTCCTAATTTTTTTGTTAAACATCTTATAATTTTTATCCTAGACGTTGAAAGTGTTCATAAATTTAGGAGAATTTTCAAGTTGTCAAGAAATTTTATCCAAACTGTGAGGACCATTTAAGTTCTGACGGTGGGTTTGAAGGGCCTGTAACATGTAAGGATAATTCACATAAGTCCCGTCCATTTAAAAAAATGCACACCCCAAAGAATTCTAATCACTTTAAGGTGGAGATGATTAAACCATTTAGCAAATTCAGCAAGGAATAAAAGTCAAGGTGGCGGTAAAATGATCAATTACATTTTTTTTTTTTTTTTTGCAGATTCACAATCTTATCCATTTTATTATTTAAACAAAGTAAAATTTTAATAGAGTTAAACAACAGCACAAAATTGGATTCCCTCTGATTCTTTCCTGTTTATAGAAAATATCCCAAAAATGTGTTTAAAATGTGCACTAGGTGACTCAACCACAAGCCTCAGAAAAGGAGGAGCAACCCTACCGGATTTTTGAGTCCCCCTTTTCCTGAGGCATGTGTTGAGTTCACTAGTGCACCATATAACACATAATGGGATATTTTCCAAAAAACAGCTGAATCAAGGAATCAATAATTGGAGTGCCTCATTTGATTTTTAAGGTTATTATTTTAGGCATTTATTTCGAGTTTTGCAGAACCAAGAAAGACTATATCAGAATATATCCCAGGAGTGTATGTGAGTTATAGTTGACCGCACCCCCACCGGATATTTCACATATTTTTTTAGTGTGTGGAAAATAAGCAAATATATTTTTCCTAGTTTTTATATAGCAGTTATTAGCATCAATAAATTTGTTTCAACATATAATTGTTAGGGTGAAAAAGGCACTACTGAAATGTACAAGTTACAAGTGAAACTTTCTAGAAGTCCCTCATTTAGAGAGCTACACCCCGTCATGGAATTCATCGATGGGTGTTTTTGTACTTTTGACCCCAGAGGTTGGCTGGCATTGGAAGTGAAAATTGAAAAAAAAAAACACACAGAAATTCATACTACCAGATAGGACATATTTTTCCAGAGGGTGGTCTTAACAGTGGACAAAAGGGATAAGGCATAATCCTAATCCTAATTTAGGTAGTTACAATTTTTTGGATTAATTTTTATTTAGGGCTTACACATTTTCCTCCTGATAGTTGCAAACATTTTACATACTGAAAAGCAAACTGACAATTATTTAATGCATTTGTGAGTTTCTATGTACCCGCTCCTTTAACTCTTTAATTTGTAGATCCCAAATATTAGTTGGCAAAATTATACTTAAGTGTATTTGCCTTATGTATAGAGGACAAATGATGTGTGTTGTAATATGTTTTATTTCCCCATTACATGTTTTACTGTTTAAACACACCACCTTCCTCTGAGAATGGTTGAAACTTTGGGTGCTTGATTCTAGTAAGAAAATTATTTTTTATACTTTATGCTGGAATGGGTAGTGAACACTACACTGTCTGAGAGAAAATATTTTGATTTGGGTTATGCCCGGCTTGGCAATAAACGATTTATAGAATGTTGCATTATATCTAAGGAGATAGAGCGTTTAATGCATGTTCCCACCTCAGGGTCACCATCAGGGCAGTATTGGCAGTATTCCTGATCATATTTTATAGACAAGGGACCTGCTGACATGGTGCATGAATAAGTGAGAAACTGGGAAATGTACGGGGGTGACCCCATAAGCTTCAGCAGTAAGCCCCTGAGCCCTTGATAATTATTTATGAGGTAGCTAATCTCAATGATAAGGCTTATAAACAGTATAGACCAAAAGTCAATAAAACAATGCTTACTAAATACATTTTTGTTCCGATTCATTCTGTTAAGATATATTGCTTGTTTGCAGATGGTTTCCTAGGGTACTGATCATCTCTGTTCCCAAGCCACCAAGCCTTCTCCTGCTGATAACATAACATAGCTGCTAGAGCAGTGGTCGGTAACCTAGGAAACACACTAGATAGAAAAGATAGAAAACCTGCTATATCTTTGAAATTAAACAAAATCACAACAGAAAATGTATTTGGTAAGAATGTTTATTTACTTTTGCCTATATATTTAAAGCTAATCATTGAGATGACACAGGGCTACCATACATAATTACAGGGCTCCATACAATGGAAGCGTCTATTACCAGGTCTATCATATTTATCTTTGTCTATATGTTAAAAGCTAATTGATGAGATGGGGAATAGCACCCTTAACAACCCCTTTAACATAGAGACCTAACAAATCACCGCACATTGACTCATGGGTTACGAGTCATCGAGGTATTTGAGCAGGCTCACAAGCAAACCCCGCACAATCGAAGCATGGAACCAGCTGTCTATAGCTGGCTCCATGTTGTCTGTCCACTAACGAGCAATAGGAGCACGGTTTTGCGTGACGTTTTAAACCCCTTAGGTGGTTGCGGTCTAAGTTGCCACTGTGGCCGAGATAAGTAGAAGACATGAAAAGTATTGACCAATGGCTTCAAAGCCATCCTGGAAGTCTAACAAATGCATTCTGAGTTTCCCTAGATCACACAGTAAACAGACAACAAACACAAATACATAAAATGAAACACCTTCACCACCCTTTTTCCAATCGCCAATCACCCCAAAAATATAAAAAATAAAAATATACACATATTTGGTATCACCATGTGCGTAACGACCTAGCATATAGATCTGTACAGAAAATGGCGGGTGGGAGGGCACTCTCCTGGCTAATCAGAGATGAGGTGCTGGTTAGTAGGTGTGAGCTAACACCATAAATGCAACAAAGTTAATTGACCGCACTCATGAATTGATGCAAAAAAATCAGAAAATCTTTATTCAATTCCACAGGCTCCAATTCATGTGATACAATATATAGTGACTTATCCTTTAACGTTTCGGTCTTAAAGGACCTTTATCAAAATAGTCACAGGGTCTTTAGACAGGGAATTGTAGAAATGGCCCGTAGCTACGTAGCTACGGCCCATTTCTACAATTCCCTGTCTAAAGACCCTGTGACTATTTTGATAAAGGTCCTGTAAGACCGAAACGTTAAAGGAAAAGTCACTATATATTGTATCACATGAATTGGAGCCTGTGGAATTGAATAAAGATTTTCTGATTTTTTTGCATCAATTCATGAGTGCGGTCAATTAACTTTGTAGCATATAGATCTGTCATGATATTTTACCCGCACATGAACGGCATAAAAAAAAATAAAAAACAACATTAACAGAATTGCAATTTTTGTTCATCCCGTTGCACATAAAATGGAATAAAAAGCGATCAAAAGCACATATAAACGCCAAAATGGTAAATGAAAATACCAGTTTGTCCCGAGAAAAAACTCTTACACAACTCCGTATATGGGGGGAAAAAATTATGGCTATTAAAAAAAGTGATGCATAAATATTGCTAAAAACTGTATTTTTTTATTTAAAAGTGCTACAACATAAAAAAAAATATATATTTTGGGTATTGCTGTAATCGTATCATCATTCAGCGTAAAACTAACATGTAATTTATACTGCATGGTGACCACTCTAAAAAATAAAACACATTACAAGGATTGCTGTATTTTCTTAATTCTACTTCCCAAAATACGTATTTAAAGGCAGTCAAAAAGTATTTTCCCTCTCAAAATGATACTAATGAAATCATAAACTTATCCCACAAAAACAAACCCCTACACAGCTCCATATACAGAAAAATATGTTCAACCTCTCAGAACATGGCTATACAAAAACATGTTTTGTTTTTTAAATAAGGGTGTTTTTATTGTGTAAAAGCAGTTAAACAAAGAAATATATAAATTGGATATCGCTGTAATTGTATCAACTAGCTCGGCAAAGTCCACAAAATCATTGATTTAAAGCTATAGGTGTCATATGAAAATGTCAACTCATCTGCCAAAAAAGGCCTTCATTAGCTACATATATTGAAAAATAAAAAGTTATGGCTGTCAGACTATGATGACATGAAAACGCAATTTTTACAAACACATTTCTATTGTTTAAAAGTGGTAAAACATAAAAAACTATATAAAATTAATATTATTGTAATTGTAAAATTATCATGTCATTTATACCACACGGTGAACACTGTAAAAATGGAACCCAAAAACCAATGGTGGAAATGCATTTTTTCCCCCATTTTTATGACCCAATATTAAAAAAAACTGTGAAACATCTGTGGGCCCAAAATGCAAAAAACACACTATATGAATTCCCTGAAGGGAGTCCAAAATGGGGTGACTTCTGGAAGGTTTCAATTGTTCTGGTACCTTGGGGGCTTTGCAAATGTAACATGACACCCACTAAAATCTGCGTTCCAGAGGCCAAATAGCACTCCCTCCCTTGTATGCTGTGTCATGCGCCCAAACAGTATGAAAGTTTACATCCACATATACAGTATTACCGAACTTGAAAGAAATCGCATAATCAATTTTGGGGGTGCTTTTTTCCAGAATTCCTTGTAAAAATGAAACATTTTAATCTAAAACTGCATTTTATTGAAAACATTTTATTTTTATTTTTTACAGCCTAATGCTAAAACAATCTGTAAAACACCATTGTGGTCGATATACTCAACTCCCTGGATATATTCCTCAAGGGGTATAGTTTCCGAAATTAGGTCTGTTCAGGGATGTTTATTAAGTTTTAGTACTTTAGGGTGTCCACAAATGTTAGATGGTGCCTAATATATATAAATTTAAACAAAATCCAGTAGGTGCTCCTCCTATTCAGAGATTTACATATCTCCCAACTTTAAGAGATTGCAAAGAGGGACACACCAGGCCAGCCTTCTAATTATGCTCAAACACATGACATCAAATCAGGCCATACCTCCGACCACACCCAAATAAATGACATCACAGGACATGCCTCTAACCACGCTCCACCTAACAGAATCATGTCCCACCCCTGTGACCACATATCACCACCATAGTGACTGAATAATACCGCAAGATCATGACCACATACCACCACTTATCACTACCACATAGTGACTGAATAATACCACCACACCATGATCACATATCACCAACACCTAGTGATAGAATAATACCGCAACACCATGACCAGATATCACCACCAAATAGTGACTGAATAATAAAGGCACATCATGACAACATATCACCTACACATAGTGATAGAATAATATCTCCACACCATGACCAGATACCACCACCAAATGTGACTGAACAATACCACAACATCCTGACCACATATCACCACCAAATAGTGACTGAATAATACTGCCATACTGATCCTGAATATAAACAATTACCCTACTACCAATATTCCAGGCATACAGTAACCATATAGTGGTAGATAGCATTTGTACCCAGGCGCTCTGCAGACATATAAGTGATTACATACAGTTACATTTAGTGACTCACAGGTACATCTTCTCTAATGTGAGTCGTTCTCTTTCTCTATCCGCTCCAGATTGTAATGATGACTTCTCCCGGTCATGTCTCAACCCTGCAGAATTAACCACACAAATCTTAGACTCCTCACTTTTTCAGCACCTCCTTAGCTGTTCCCACCTCTGTACAAAACTCCCTATGGGGTGATAGGAGGAGTAGGGGGGCTATGAGGCGCTAGGTGGTGGTGAGGATGGTGGTGGGGGTACAGATACAGCTTACAGGCATAATCTTCTGTGGGGGGAGACAGAGGACCAACCCCCGGAGATTGTGGTGCGGCCATGACCTTCAGGGATGCACAGGATGGGGTTTAATGCATTAGACTACATCGGACCAGCGTTGCATCTATTTCTAAACTAAAATGGTAAATGAGGGCTGGTGTCGGGGAGTGTTTATTTAAATAAATATTTTTTTTTATTTTGTTTTTGTGTTGTTTTTTTTTTTTACCATTTTATTCCAGTGTTAGTAATAGAGGTATCTGACAGACACCTCTTCATTACTATCGTTTGGTCGTTTGGGCTTTGTGTCAGCTAGCAGTACTTTTGTCACCTCAAAGCTGACACTAAGCCCATCTTACTATTACCCCAGTACCCAATGCACCAGGAGTACTGGGAAGAGCTGGGTAACTGCTAGAAGCGGACTCTCTAATGTGCAGATCCACTTCTGGGGTGTCTGTGGGCTCTTGTTTTAGGGTTGTAAATATTCATCTTAATAATATCAGCCTGCAGCTGCCAATTTTACCTTGGCTGGTTAAAAATGGGGGATCCTACTTCATTTTGTTTTTATCCTTAATTAAACATCTAAAAAGAACAATTTTTTTTTTAATTGACGTGGGGTTCCCCCCCATTTTTCATAACCAACCAAGCTAAAACTGCCAGCTTCAGCCTGATACTATCAGAATGGGAAGGTCCAACGATACTGGTCCCTTCCCATTTTAAAAATGCCAGCCTGCAGTTGCCCCAGAAGTGGACCATCACATTAGAAGGTCCACTTCTGGTGATTACCTGGATATTCCCAGTATCTTTGGTGCGTTGGGTACTGGGGTGATAGTGACAGGGGTTAAGTCTCAGCCTTGCGCTGTTGGAAAACACCGCTGGCTGACACCAAGCCTGAGCAATAGTAATGGAGAGGCATCTGTCAGATTCCTCTATTACCAATACCAGAAGAAAAAGAAAAAAACAGACAGACACAGAAAAAAACTATTTAAATAAAAACTCAGACACCAGACCTTGTTAGCCCTTTTATTGAACAAATAGATGCAACACTGGTACGACATAGTCCAATGAATCTGTCGTAGTCCAAAAGAAAAACCTGTAAAAAAAAAAAAAAAAAAAACAACCATACAAATGGGTAATCAACCAGTTTTCCGGGATGCTGAATAGTCTATTCAGTGCCCAGGAAAACTGGGTGACATCCCTCACAGCAGGCACTTAGGAAAACAGAGTGGCACCCATCGTCCACAGCAAGCAGCCAGCTTTTCTGAAAGCTTGACAAAGAGGGCTTTTACCCTCGAAACGTAGCGGACATGCTACTAAGACAAGATGTCAGCAGCTACTAACTAACAAGCTCTACAAGCCAGAGTGCTACAACTGTAGTCCTGCTCCTATGAAGATAGCAAGTAAGATCGTTCTAAACTATTGCCATATCTGATGTTTGCTGTGTTCTATGGAGAACTTTTAAACAGGAATGTGAATAAAATATTGATGTTTTAAGGAAATTTAAAGACATTCATTTGTGAAATATACGTTTGAAGATTTAAAGACATTCGTCTGTGAAATATATGCTTGGTGGTGTTATGTTGATATTTTGCTGATAGCTTATCCAGCATCTAGGAAAGCTGGATAAGCCATGGGTAGGAGTTTGTGGGGGGCATGGAGGGACGGTGATTCTGGGGGGGATTGTGTGGGTGGACAGGGAGGAAATGTGAGAGGGTGGTTAGGTGGGGAGGATAGGGAGGGAGAGGGTGACGGAGTTGACTAAAATCCCTCTGCAGCTGCTGCCTTAGCTGGACTAATTAGTCTAGTTGCAGGAATGGGGCATGCACCTGCAGCTGGTGTCGTCAGGGAAGCGTCTAATGACACTTCCCTGGAGCCACTGATCTTCTACACTTACTGGCCAACAGCCGGCAAGTGAGTCTGCACCCACTCTTTGTGCATCTCATGCACGCACAACGGTGGGACATTGTCCCCAAATCGGGGCTGTCTCACCCAAATCGGTGCAGTCGGGAGGTATGGACTTGTGGTTGAGTCACATTGTGCACTAAGGCCACATATGGGATATTTCTAAAAACGGGAGAATCAGGAGACTCAATATTGAGTTACATTTCCCTGTTAACATCTACTGTGTTCTTGTAAATAATGGATTAAAATTGAAAATCTTCAAAAAAGTAACATTTAGAAACTTCACCTCTAATTTGCTTTATTTTCTGTGAAACCCACAAATGGTTAACAAACTTCCTAAATGCTGTTTTAAATACTTTAAGGGCTACAGTTTTTTTAAATTGAACCATTTATGGGTGTATATATTTGACAGGCCCCTGAAAGCCACATCAGAACTGGATTGATCCCTAAAAATATCTGTGTTGCATATTTTCTTGAAAATATGAAAAATTGCTAGTAAATTTATAAGCCTCCTAATGTCATAAGAAATAAAGACATTTAGAAAACTATGCCAACATAAGGTAGACGTATGGTGGATGCTAAAAATAAAAAATGGCATAGTGCAAAAGGGTATAAACAGATAAATCAAAGGAATAAATCTTTTTTAACTTAACAATACAAATATAACAAGTGTAAGTAACAGACAACGTCAGACAAACAGAATAAAAACTACCAATAACACATGAGACAGAGATAAAAAAACTTGAATGACAAAGAAAGAAAGAGCTGGTGGGTGTATCAGCAAAAAAAACCAAATACCATCAGTAGTAAAGAATAATTTATATATAGGACTGGTGATGCTGCCAATATAGGCTCCAAAGAAGTAACAAAGCGAATGACAGCATGCAAAAAGTAAGGGACTAATTCAGCAGGAAACCCAGTCCAAAAAGTAATGCAAAAGCTGAAAATAACCTGAAATATAGCCTGCATACACCCACTAGCTCACAACCGATGCATATTTCATCTAGACAACAGTTGTCTAGCACACCGACCACACCGATGTAAATGGTTACAAATGATCTGATGTGACACTTGGTTGCCTCTGACCTCCCTTAACCCCTTACCGCGCAGCCAGTTTTGGTCTTCCTGACAGAGCCCCATTTTTTAAATCTGACAGGTATCACTTTATGTGAGAATAACTTTTTGAAACTTTTACCTATCCATGTGATTTAGAAAATGTTTTCTAGTGACATATTGTGCTTTGAGTTAGTAAGACATTTTGGTCCAAAAAGTCATTGTTTATTTGTGAAAAATATCAAATTATCATGAAAAATTTTAAAAATTTACAATTTTCAAACTTCAAAAATTTCTGCATGCAAGACAGATAGTTATTCCACTCAAATTAGTATATAACTAGCATCAACCATATGGCTACTGTAGTTTGGCATGATTTTTTAAATGGCTTTTTTTATGACATTAGGGGGCTTAGAAATTTAATAGTAATTTTCACATTTTCAAGAAAATTTGTAATATACAAATTTTTTTAGGGACCAGTTCAGTTCTAACGTGACTTTCATTGGCCTGTAGATTAGATACCCCCATAAATGACCTCATCTAAGAAACTACACTCCTTAAAGTATTTAAAACAGCATTAAGGAAGTTTGTTAACACATTATGGGCGACATGTATGAAGATCGCCGGGTCGGTGCGCGATTTTCCGCTCGTTTTCCGGCGAAATCTGCGCCTGATTTATGTCGGGGCCGAGGAGCGCTCATACATCCTATGTAAATTCCTCCGCACCTCGCCAGTGTGTTAGTCGCAGTGCGGGACTTAGGCGCAGTGCGGCGCTGCGCCGAAGATTCGCCGTCCGAGGAAGATGCACTCGTCAGCGGGGAAAATTTCCCCTGGCCTCCCCGGGTTGGGGGGCCAGTCGGGGACGGGGCCGCAGTGGGGATTAGGCGCCGTGGGGATGCCCCGAAAATCTGTTCGATGCGGGGGAAGGGGTGGGAACAGCGAGAAATTTTCCCCACTGTCGGTGGGGGGTATGAATCGCCTTTATAAAGGTGATAAAATTTCTCAGAAAAAAGAGCTAAAAACCAAAAAAATAAAAAATACATAAAAAAAAAAATCAATTTCCAATATCCTAATTAAAGAATAAGGATATAGGAATTTTTGCGGGAAAAACAGTAATTTTAAATTTGAAAAAACTATTCTCAAAATTGGTCGGGGATAAACCCGGGCCAAACAGAATAGGGCGCAGTGAAAAATTAAAAACCCCATGGAGAACTATTGACCAATCAGAAAAAAAAGGGGGAACAGTTTTTAAAAAAACAGTAAAAAATTTCAGAAAGAGTGATTGGTGAGTAGCGGGGGCTTGGCTAGCTCGCAATCAGAAAAGGAGCGAAAAGACCCATTAAAACCTATGGAGAACTATTGACCAATCGAATCAAAGGGGGGGGCAGTTTCAAAATACAGTAAAATGCAGAATAGAGCTGATTGGTTGAGTAGGGGGGCTTGGTATCCCCCGCCAAACAGAGCGCGAGCTACTTCTCCCATTGTAGTCTATGGGAGATCGGCGCCATGCAATTCGGCTTCAGCGGCGTGCGGGATGAAGTATTTAAAAAAAAAAATCATTTTGATTAAAATGTAAAAAAATTTTTCACTAAGTGGGCGAATTTCCGAAATTTTTATTTCGTTCACTTCGCCGAAATTTTTCGGCAAAAAAAAAAAACTTGTTCCGAATTACTTCGGCAGAATCAATTAAAAAAAAGTTTTCCAGGCTGCACAGAGCCCGCAGGGTGCTGTAGAAAAAAAGTTGTGCCATGCTTAAATATGCAGAGGGAGCTTTGGTTTAGTCTTCTACAAATGTTGTGTTTTTTGTATGACACGCGTGACTGCCGCCGTCTTTGAACGCTTTATATAAAAAAATTCCCCGGGCATTAAGGGGGGAAAAAAAACTGACCAAAAAAAAATGAAGGGGGAAAAGTAGCCTGATAAAGTCTGCCAGGGGAAAAACGGGAAAAAAAAAACAAGCTGGGGGATTTTCAGGGGGGGAAAAACTTTAGGGGGGCGGGGATTTTGGGAAGGGGGGACGGGGGGCGGGCCACAAGCGGGGCATGAGGTGGGGGCAGGGGCCCCACCAAGGGAAAATTTTGGGAGGTGGCAAAAAGGAGGAAAGCCACAAAAATGGAAACCAAAGGGCCCTGAGAGCGGAGGTCACGGGGGGGTAAAGGAAAACGCTTTGGAGGTTCGGGGCAGGGGCCCACAAGGGAAAACGGGTGTGGGGGGGGACACGGCAGAAACCCCCCCAACCCGGGCAGCATAAAGGTCGGGGAAAAAGGGGGCCCCAATGACACAGTGTGGGGGGAAAAAGGCAGCGGGCCCCAAACCAGCGGGCAAAAGAGGTCAGGCAGGGGGAAACAAAAACCTTTTCGGGGAAGGGGGGCAAAAACAGGGGGAAAAAACCCAAAACAGAATGGCAAAAATGATGAAAAGCGGGGGGTCCCCGGGCGGCAGAAAGCATGGGGTTTCGGGGGCAGGGGCAAAAAGGGACATTTTTTGGAGGTGGAAAAAAAAAACCAGGAGGAAGCCCAGAAAAAGGGGAAACAATGACTGAGAGGGGGGTGGCCCGGGGGCCCGGCAGCAGCATGGGGTTTCGGGGGCAGTGGCACAAGGGACCCAGGTGGGGGGGGAAAAGGGCACCCACCCCCAACAGAAAGAGCATGAGGTCGGGGAAAAGGGGCCCCAAAAAGGGGACCCCGGGTGTGGGGGGGACAGGGCACCCCAAAGCCACGGGGGAAAGGGGCATGGGGGGGTCGGGGACAGGTGGCACAATAAACATTCTGGGGGGTTGGAAAAAAACAGGGGGGGGGGAACCCCACAGAATGGCAAAAAAGGGACTGAGAGCAAAAAGGGTCAGGGCCCGGGCCCCTTTTTGGGGGGTTCGGGGCAGTGGAAACAAGGGGACTTTTTGGAGGGGGCCCAAAAAAAGGGGGGGCAAAGCCACGAAGGGACAAAGGGACTGAGGGCGGGGGGGTTTTCCAGGGCCCGGGCAGAAAGGAAATGGGGGGTAAGGCAGGGGGGCACAAATGACATTTTTTTGGGGGTGGAAAAAAAACAAGGGGGAAACCCCCACAGTTTTGGCACAAGGGACTGAAAAGGCGGGGGGGTCCCGGGGGGCGGGCGGGAAATGGGTTTTAAGGCATTTGGCAAAAATTAAAATTTTTCGGGAAAAGGGTGGAAAAAAAACAGGAGGAAGCCCCCGGGAAAAAAAGGGGGCCCCACAAGGGACGGGAGAGCGGAGGTCAGGGCCCGGGCAGCAGCATTGGGGAAGGTCAGGCAGGGGCCCAACCAAATTGTCATTCGGGAAAGGTGGAAAAAAAACGGAGGAAAAGCCACAAAAAAGGGCCCAAAATTTGACTGGGGAGGGGGGGTCAGGCGGCAGGGGCCTTTGAGGTCAGGGCAGGGGCCCAAAAGGGGGGCATTCTGGGGGGTTGGAAAAAAACAGGGGGAAGGGCCAAACCAGAAGGGGCCCAAGGGGACTGAGAGCGGAGGCCCACGGGGGGAGCAGAATGAGGTCGGGGGCAGGGGGGGCAAAAAATGACCCCATTTGTGGGGGACAGGGGGAAAAGGGGGGCCAAAACGGGCGGGCAGCATGGGGGTCAAAAAAAAGGGGGCCCCAAAATTTGGAAAAAACGTGGGGGAAAGGCCACGGCCCAGCGGGGCCCAAGGAGCAGCGGGGCTTTATGGGGGGTTTCGGGGGACAGTGAAACAATGACATTTCGGGAGGGGGAAAAAACAGTTTTGGGGCCCCCCGGGGGGGGGCCAAAAATCACACAGTTTTGGAGGTCGGGGAACGGGCGGCGTATGGGGGTCAGACAGGGGCCCCAAAAGGGGGAATTTTGGAGGTGGAAAAAAAAAACAGGGGGGAAGCCAAGAGGGGCCCAAAATTTTTTCGGGAGAGCGGAGGTCACGGGGGGGGGAAAAGCAGATGGGGGTCAGGCATTTTGGAACAAGGGACACAGGGGGAAAGGACAGGGGGCCAGCAGCCACAGAAAGCAGAAAAAAGGTCGGGGGGGGGGGAAAAGGGGCACAATGGCCCAAATTTGGAGGGGGGGAAAAAAAAAGGGTGGGCCCCCAAAGGAATTTGGCCCCAAGGGACAGAGATTTAAAGGGGTGACGGGGGGGGCGGGGAAGGCCAGCATGGGGGTCAGAGAGGGGCACAAGGGACCCCAAGTGTGGATGTCAGGGGAAAAACCAGGAAATGGGGGAAAGAAAGGCAGCATGGGGGTCATGGGAAGTGGGCCCAAAAAGGGACAAAAGGGGTTTGAGGTGGGGGGGGAAATTTTTACCGGGCCCCTGGTAAAGTTTTGGTTTGGTGGGGCGGGGAGGGGAAAAAAAAAAAAGGGAAACGTTTGTGGCTTTCAGACGGGTGGGGGAATCGGGGAATAGGGTGGGGGGCCAGGTAGTTTAAAAACCCAGACTAAAGCCAAAGGGGCTTGGTTTTGTGGAAAACCCGGGGGGCCGATCCACGCCTGATTCATTTTTGAAAAAGGGTTTTTAAAGTCTTTTCCCCAATTTCCCCGGTGGAAAAAGGCGGGGTTCTCCTTGGGCTAAAACGAGGGCCCCCTTCCCGAATGAAAAAAACCCGCTTTGAGGGGCCACACTACTGGCGGGGCCGGGAAAACAGTTTTCTCCACTGAAAAAAACTGGGCCCAAAGGTTGCGGCCACACTTTCCATTTTGGGGGCTGCCCGGGTAGCCCAGCGGTTTTTTCTAACTGATGGGGGCCCCGGGATTTTGGCTGTTAAAAGGGTGGGCCCAAAAAACCTTTTTGGTTTTCGGGGAAACTGCTCCGGGTCCTTTTGCTGATGCTGGGGGGGGGGGGGGAACTGCCCCCCTAAAGGGGGGTAAAGGAAGCTGCTCTTTTCAGGGGACTCCAGGGGTTGGGTTTTAATCCCGTTTGGAAAAGCGGGTTTTTAATTTTGCCCCCTCCCCCCCCACCTTCCCCCAGCAGCCGGGCAGTATTTAATTTTGAGCGCGGGGAAAAAAACCCCCGGGCCCGGGCCTGTCAGGGGAAAGGGACGATGCCGAAACTTTAGGAAAGCGGCCAACTGATTACGGAGGATTTCCCTTTTTACTATTTGATTTTGGGTTTCTCTCTTTTTAAGGCGGGGAAAAAAAAGGGCCCCCCCCTTTTTTTGGGACCGGTAGCGGGGGTTTCCAATGGGGTTTTGGAAAAGCCAAAAAAGGTCCCCCCCTCTCCCCGGAGGGGCTGACTTTTTCCCGGCTGTCATTTACCCCAGGCAAAAAAAAGGGGCATGCTGGGGGGGGCCCTCTGAAAAAGGACCCCGAGGGGGTCCCTCCCTCCATTTCCCCTGAAATTACTCCCAAAGGGGTTTTGGGGGGGTCTTTCTGGCCTCTTTTTCCTCATCCCCTTTCCCAAACCTTTCCTTCCAAAACGGGTTTCCTTTGCCCCTTTCCTCTTTTTGGTAAACGGGGGTAAAAAAACCCCATTTCTTTTTAAAAAGGGGAAAAATTTGCTTCTGCTAAAATTTTTTCCTTTCCCTCCTCCCCCTTTTTTTCCATTTCCAAGTCCCCAGGGGAACCCCATGTGGGCCACGGGGGATGTAGTCCCCAAAGTCTCCCATTCCCCCTGCCCGGGGAAAAAGATTTTTCACTTTTGTTCCAGGGAAAGGGGAAAGCAGTGGAATGCGTTTTTAAAACCCCGTTAGTCCTGGGGGGGGACGGGAAAAAAATTTAACGGCGCTCCTCGAAGGGGCCTAAAAAACAAAGGGGCAGGGGGGCCACGAGGGAAGCCCCAAAACGGGGGTTTGACATCAAATTTTTACACGGGGGAAGTATTTTCGGGGTCTCCCTTTGGGGATAAATCAAAAAAATCTTTTAAATTGCTTTTCTCTTTTTTTTACTTTTGGGTTTTCCCAAACATGTGCGGCGGAATTCCAGGCGGGGGAAAAAAAAAAATTTCGCATATCAGAGTGTTTTGGGGGGGGGGGAGGCCGTTCTGAAAACTGGGAGGAGGGTTTTTCCGGCTTTGTACAAAAGGGAAAAAGGGTTGCTTTGGCCACGGGGTTCCCCCGGGGCCTTTTCAGAATGTTTGAAGTTTCGGGGGAAAAAGATTAAGGAAAACCTTTTTTAAAAACCCAGTTTAAAAACCCCGTGCGCCCTTGAAAGGGAGCAGGGGGGACCATCCCCCCCCTCGGGGGCAGCGGGGGAAAAACCATTTTTCCCCCAATTGCCCGGGTAACCCCATGGTTCCGATTTTTGCATTTGGGGCCCCCGGGGGGGGGAAAAGGCCCCACACTCGTTTTTCCTTACGGGCTTTGGAGGGCGGGGGCCATTTTTCCTCCCCTGTGGGGGACCTCGGTCGCCGGGGGCCAAGCCAGGGTTGGGGAACTGCGGGGGGGGAACCAGCTGGGGCCCTACCCCAGTGGTATGATGGGGGGCAGTACTTGGGGAGGTTTAAATTTTTGGGTGGGGTTAAAGGGTTTGGGGGAGGGGAGGGGGGACATTGGCGCGGGTTTGAGCAGTTTGAAAAAAAAACGTGGAGGAAAAAAAAGGGGCCCGGTTTCCTTTTCCCCAATTTTGTTGGTGTGCGGGGGCGGGGAACACATTCCCCCCCAGGGGGGGCCCTTTAAGGGGGACAGTACGGGCCCCGGGGAACCTTTTGGGTTACAGCCCCGGGCCCTTTCCGGGCGTTTTGCGTGCACCTTGGAAAAAAAAAAAAAAACCGAAAAAAGCTAAAGGGGAACGGACCCCCCTTTTTCTTTTTTAAACATTTTTTTATGAAGTGCGGGTTCTTTTTTTTTGGGAAAAGAAATTAGGGGTTTGGGAAAAAAACTTCCTTTTTGGGGGCTCGGCAAAAAGCTATTATTTCCCAATAAAAGGGTTTGAAAGGGGGGTC